>CAMKVN010002896.1:0-11978 GCA_946474995.1 Funneliformis geosporum
TTTGGGACATTAAAATTAAGTGATTATAGACAGGATGTGATTATAAACAGGGTGATTATAGACAGGTCTGACTGTATCTTAAAATTTTGAATTATATAATTAATTTGAAATATAAAAATTGTTTTAATAAATAAAGTTATATCTGTTATATCTATATAAGAACTTTTATAAATTTGTTATTAATAAATATTTTTTACCTAACTGAAGTTAAGAAAAAGTTATTTTAAAGGTTTCCTAAATTTTTAAATTACACATTAAAATTAGAGTTGGTAAAATCCTAAAAAATTATAATTGTCTTTATAAATTTAAAGATAATTATAATTTAAATATTATTAATTAAATTTTTTAATAATAAATTTATCTTTTTAATTATTATATTTTACCCAACTATTGATTAGGTGGATTGAAACACCAAATGATCTTCAAGAATTGAAAAATGTCATTATGTAGATTGATCTACAAAATCAATAACACAATGATATGCAAAAAGTGATCTGCAAAATTAACCAGATCAGTTAATAAAAAATAAAGTAATAGATCATTAGCCCATAACAACATGTGTAACCTTTTAAACTAGAAACTTCAAATAGGAACTTCAAGAAGAAACTAGCCAAAGGCTAAGTATAAAGATGTAGTAATAATTTAAAAACAATGTAATTATATTCTCTACATCTCTTCAAATATATATATTATAGTTATAGGACTATTGCATAGCATTAGGTAGTCATTACTCAATTATTACAACAGAATTACATAAAGAAAGATGAGGAAATAATTACATAGTTTTATGCAATAATAGCAATTTAGTATAGAAATTTTATTATAAATAAGCTGAGTTTTTCATCATGTATCGAGAGAAATTTAGGAAGTTAATTTTATAAGATAATAAAAACTCTTTACTAAATTGTCTTGTAACAAATAAAAATTGCTTAATGTCAACAATGGTTAAGTAATATTGGATTACTTAATGTTATTAACCTGCTTTGTATCAACCTTGGTTAAATAATATTAGATTACTTAATGTTATTAATCTGCTTTATATCAACCTTGATTAAGTAATATTGGATTATTTAACATTATCAACCTGCTTTGTGTTAACCTTAGTTGAGTAATCATAAATTACTTAACATTATCAATTATACTTTGTATCATCCAGGTTTAACTAATCTTTAAATTACTTAAACATTATCAACTCATTTTGTGCAATTAACTCAGTTACAAATAAACTTTATAACATTAACTGAGAATCTTCTACATTAGAGGAAATTACTTTTACGGGATAAATTGGAAGTCATCATACTTGTCTATCTAAAACTTAATTGTGAAAGAATACTGAAGTTAATAATAGCCTGAATTAACCAAAGTCTCTTTCAAAATTTCATTAAAATTGAGCTAAATCTTGCTGCTACTCAATTGATTATGTGTTTCAGTCCGCTTAATCATTAGTTGAGTAATAACAACATAATCAATTGAGTAGCAGCAAAATTTAGCTCAATCTTTATGATGAATTGGGAGAGACTTTAATTAACTTAAACTTCACTTGACGTCAGTGTACTTTCACGATTAAGTTTCTAAATTAGTAAATATGAAAACTTCCAATTCACTACAATGACTTGTAATTTTCTAAGATGGTAGAGAAATTATCTTATTGACATTATAATACACTTATTATAACCAGGTTGATAATGCTCAGCTTAAAGTATTTATAATATTAAACACTTTAACTTGTTAGTGACTCTTAAACACAGTTATTAACACAAAGCAGATGTTTAACATTTAAGAGATTTATTGACACAAATACATCAATAATATTATTAAACACGGTTGACACAAAGTATTTTGACACAAAAATATATTTGATACAGGTGATTGATTTGCCAAGACATTTAGCAAAGATTTTTATTAACTTATAAATTATCTTTCAAATTTCTTAAGTTCTTCTTTTTAAATTTCTTTCTAAATTTCTAACGATACATGATGAAAAACTCAGCTTATTTATAATGAAATTTCTACACTAAATTGCTATCTATTGCATAAAAACTATGTAATGATTTCCTCATCTTTCTCTATGTAATTCTGTTGTAATAATTGAGTAATGTTTACCTAATCACTATGTAATAGTCCTATAATTATATATATATATATTTGAAGAGATGTAGGAAATATAATTACAGTATATTATTCTTAAATTATTACTCTAGTTTCTCCTTGAAGTTCCTATTTGGAATTTCTAGTTTAGAAGGTTACGTGTGTTATCATGGGCTAATGATCTATTACTTCATTTCTTCATTAACTGATCTGGTTAATTCTGCAGATCATTTTTGCAGATCATGATTTTGTAGATCAATCCACATGATGATCATTTGTAGATCACTTTATTCAATTCTTGAAGATCATTTGGGTTACAATATTAAATAAATTTTTTATTAATTTAAAAAAATATACATAATTTAGGACCTAGTCCTAGAACCTAGATCTTAAATCTAATATTTTAAAGATTTTTTAAATTTTAAAAAGAAATTTTATTTTATTTTAATAAGTAATATTAATTAAAAAATTATATATAATAATATTTAAAAAAATTAATCTTTAAAACTAATATTTTTTTAAAATTAATCAGAACCAATTAGGACTTTTTAGGACTTTTCCAACCCTAATTAAAATATGTTTCGAAAGGTTATTAAAAAAATAGATTAAAATATAAAATTTTAATTTTAAGTATATACTGTATATATAAAAAAAAAATTTACATTACAGTATATGACTTTTGCAATAGAAAAGATAAAATAAATCAATTTTATTTGATGATTTTCAGGCTAAATATGTTCAGATTTACCATTTTTTGTTACATTACAAAAAAAATAAAATGATAAGATCTATAACAAACAATTTTCCAAATTATTTAATAAATTCCAAATGAACTAAACCACTTTAAAATTGTTTGTTTAACCTTTCTTACTATAATTTAAATCTGATAAGAAATTATTAATTGGTATAATGGCGATCAATATTTTAAAATATATTAACCACTAGTATTATCTCTATATCTTGCTTTACCATAGCACAGCATTATCTTATCAACAAAAAAAAAATTTTTTCGTTGATCGATGAAAAAAATATCTTCGTTTTTGGGTTTTTTGGTTTTTTCTTAAATGATTGTTAAATTTCATATCTTTCACCACTTTCCGACGAATTTAGTTATTCAATAACGTCATTTGGTCTCAGTTAATATATTATTACGAAATAATTACTTTATTTATATTGTTGAATAATTAATTATGGGTTTTTTCTAGAAATTTCTTTTTTTTTTTTAAAAAAAAAACTGTTTTACTTTTGGTGATAAAGAAAAAAAAATTTATAATACCTTATACGTTAGGATTCTAAATTTACATAATGGTCAAATTTTTTCAACATACGTTCAAATATGAGTGAGTATTTTTTTTTTCTTTTTTTTTTCGCTATATTAAAGAAATTAAAGAAGTATGTATATAAGAAAAACGAAAGAGACATTTTTAACATTTCGTTTTTATCGGTGAATTATAGATATAATTGGGATAGCGTAACGTTAGCTTTTTGGTTACGTTACCCTAATCCTTTTACTTCACACGTCGAAAGTGTTGATGTGATTGATAGATATGTTGATCCAAATACAGGTGTATTAAGAACGACAAGACTAATACTGAAACGCGGCGTGTTGCCAAAGTGGGGAAAGGGAGTAAGTTTCTTTTTGAACATTTTAATAGGATAGTCATGGGAAAGAAAAAGAACGATTTAATTAGTTTATGACTTAACATTATTCATTCATTACTTTTTAACCATAGCTCATGAAAACCCCTGAAGCGTACATTATTGAAGAGTCCATAGTTAATCCTAAGACTCAAACAATGATTACTCTCACAAAAAATATAACACACGCTCGAGTAATGCAAGTCGAAGAATGGCAAACTTATCGAGTCGATCCTAATAATCATGAATTTACTCAAGTTAAAACTGAAGCCAGAATTATTAGTAATTTAGGATGGGGATTGACGGATCGTCTTGAAGGTTTTGGAATTAAGAAATTAGCTGATAGCACTGCGAAGGTATGATTCAAAATTAGATCTTTTGAATAAATAATTATCTATTCATTTAATAATCCTTATACCATCACCTTTGTTATAGAGTCGAAAAGGTATGTCTCATGTTTTAGAGATGATTCGGGAGAAACAGTTATTACGTGGTAGAGGATTCTTGACTAGTTCCTAAAATTGTTTTCATCTATAAAATAAATCATACAAAAAAAAAACACACAAAAACTTGTAGATATTCATAGTTTAAACATCATTAAAAAATTCCTTCCTCCAAAATAATAAAAATTAATGGATTATTTCATGGTACTTTATTTTGAAAGAACAAAGAACACACTAACCAAAAAAAAGGTTACACTGAAACCATTCGCAATTTAGTGTAACTCGAGGAATACAATAACTATAAAATTGGTTCTTAACCGTCAAAAAAATGCTCTTTTAAAAAAAATATTTATTAAATCTATCATTTCTGATAGTAGATATAAAAAGTTTTTGTAATAATTAAACGGAATGTTGGAACCAAAAAATTACGACTTATTTTCTTCTCAAGAACCATTAAGACCTATGAGACCTTATAGACCCTACGGTAGAGAAAGAACCGTAAGATATCAAAGATATACGAGACCTGCCGAACATAACGAAAGAATGTTTAGAGGAGGTATGAGAGGGGCAAGAGGTTCATGGGGTTGGAGAGAATATGGTACGAGAGGGAGAGGTTTAAGAGACGAATTTGGTTTGAGAGGAAGAGGAGGAGGTATGCGGGGTGACTGGAGATTTAGAAGGAGAGAAATTAGAGAAGATTGGGGTATTAGAGAAAGAATTTCGTATGGTGAAGTAGGTTTGAGAGAAAGAAGAATTAGAGATGATTTTGGCTTCAGGGGAAGAGGCATGAATATGAGGGGTATGCGAGGAGGAAGAGGATTAAATGCGAGAGGTTTAGGTATCCCAAGGGGGCCAAGAGGATATAGTCCGAGAGGAAGGGATGGAAGAAGGTAATTATTTATGATGGGAACTCGATTTGTATTCTAACGAAGCGTGTACAATATAATATGTATTATTTATTTAAAGATAACAATGGGTCAAAAATATAACATAACTAATGGTGATAATAACTTATGAAAAGTCTGGGTCAAAGAATTAATTTTGGGTTCATAATATGTGTAACATTAGATATTACCCAAACAATATCTAATGGAGTTTTATAAACGTAAATTTATTCCTATAATAGACACATAATAGAGATTAAATATGAATGGCAGACAATGTAAAGCGAAAAAAAATTCAGGGGCTATGTTAACCATTTCATAGATATTTATTTAAAGTATCTTCCAAGAGACCTTAATAATTTTTTCTGTAAGTAGTTACGATGTGACTTTGGCCTAAAAGAAAAATTAAACCATTTAAGCCAACTGAAAAAAAAAAAATATACTATCAAAAAAAAAAAAAAAAAAAACCAACCTTTGCTACAATATCCGTAAAATATTTGTACACATCATTTTCTTGTAATTTATTTTGATAATGTGTGATTAATTCAGTCAACTTCTTGAGGGATTTTTCATTTTTGTAGGGTAGTAAAGACAGACATTGAGCAATATCTCGCCATTGCCTTTTATCATGAAGATTATCAAACCTTTGAAATAACTTTTCAATCAAACTTTCTGTTTGTTTATCCTATTTAGAATAGAATCAATATAAATCATGATATAATTAATAACAATTTTTTTTTTAAAGGAAAAAAACATTATGAAAATTAACCTTTTCAATAAAATCGAACAAAAATTTCATAATTTTCTTGAATGATTCTTCATTGACTGGATTCTCCCCACTAGTAAAATTGCTAATTATATCAGGTAAATTGTTATATACTGAATTGTCTTTTGATGCGAGTTCAGTGAAAAATAATTTTGCAAGATCACTAATCCTCCGTTCTTTATCTTCCAAACATTTAGCCACCTCCCACATATACCCCTTAACCTTAATCATTCCGTTAAGGATTAAATGGGTGAGTACCATTAATGTATTTTTTTTGACCATATTATCTGGATCCGCAAGGCGCTTATACAAATAATTAATATTTTGATCAATTAAACTATTAAAACACACTGTCAAGTCACCTAAAGCAATAATAATATTACTACGGATTGTAGGTTCATTTGACCTTTCAAGAATTGTGAAAAGTAATTGTAGGTTATTTTCACAAAACTCTGAACTCACGCACATTAATTTTGCTAAGGCAAGTGTTGCAGCAATTTGTAAATTTCGATGCTAATAAATTATAATACACAGATTATTAATATTAGTAAAAAATAAATTAAAAAAATATATAAAATTTTATGAACTTACATTATAAGTCTTATTATTTGAACATATATTTACAATTAAAGGACCGAATACTGTTAACAACGAATCTGGACCGAATAATAGTTCTTTTTCTCGAATTTGCGCTATTGCTTCTACAAACTCGTCTTCGGTAGTTCCCACTACTTGATCTAATTCATCTTCAACAGTAGTATTCTTGACTGACTTTTCTTTATCAGTCCATGTAAGAAATATTAATGCAAGTAATATTAACAAAGTATTTTCTAAAAAAAAGAAAAATTTTTACACAATTTGTTTGTACCTTTTTTCCTTTTCCAATCTGCTTCAATTACTTCTAAATGAACAATCTGTTTAATAGCCACATGTCCAACTATAAATAAAAGTTGACTTAAATGGAGTGGATGTGTCATGAATGGTTCTTGATTCGTAAGAATGTTCTCTCCTTCATCAATTTCCATATCACCATCAGCACAAGGAATTTTAAGATCAAAAACTAAAGAAACTTTTCGTTTAATAATATCACCACATAAAACATCCGGATGGTCGCCGAGTAAATATATTGTATTTATTGCCTGCTCAGCTACTCTAAACCTATAAAATTATACAATGCAATGTCATTTCGTAAAAAGGATAAATATGTCTCATAATTTAATAAATAAATACCATTCTTGTGAGGTGGTCTGTAATTCGATAATTTGCTTTAATTTATGAAAAATCTGATGAGATATTGATATCCGGTTTGAATTATTGGCCAAGGACCCTATTTCAAAACAAGAATTAAGAACTTGTTTTTTCATGGTACGTGAATTTGCTATTATTCCATTTACCTTTAACTTTGATTTGATCACCGGAAAGACGCTGTAAGGCAATACAGGTATATTTTGCTAAAACCAAGTCTGCCTACAAATTAAAATTCGTGAAATAAAGAAAAGAGAATTAATATACAATATAGGGTGCTTTTATATAGCACATATCGAGTACGTACTTTACCAAATTGTCCAAGTCCAACCTTGAGAAGTAAATCGATCTTTTCCTGTACAATCTCCGTCTTAGCTTTGGCAAGCATACTTAAAACGATGATTGCACCACATCTTTGTTCTTTAGAAATATCTTTTGTGGACGAAGCTAAAAAATATATTATAAAGTCAGTATTTAATTGATTAATAATAGAGATATTTCAAATTAGTCGTCGCAATACTTACCATAAATTAACCATAATTTATTAATAACATAATCACTTATAACATCATCTTCTTTCATAATCGTACTTAAAAGTTGTTCAAGGGATGTCAATTCGGCGAGTGTAGCATTAAATGTTAAACTATATTCATAACAACGCAAAATATTTTAATTATATATGTAAGACATAATTGTGTAAATTTCTTAAAATATATTTACCTTATCAAATTTCTGGTAACTATATTCACATTCTCTTTTTCTGATAGCGAAATGTCTGGTTCAATATATAATTTTCGATAACCTTCGATCAGGCGTTTTCTGATACCTTTACCCTCATCATTATTATCCTTTGTCCAAATTAAGTGTAACATCTTTTTAATCCCTTCACTGGCCTCTTCAATTTTGTACAATTGTGCCGTTTCAAAGAATTCGATAGCCTCAATCACTTCTGTTTTTGTGGTAGAAGCAAGAAGTTGGCAAATTGTTGGTATAGCCGTATAAATTTGGTGTATGAATCGAACAGCATCTGCATAATAACGTTTCGTCATTTGCAATTTCTCAAGCTCATCGGACGATGATAAATGTGGAGCCACTGCCACTTCTGTCATTTCGATATCTTCATCAGCAGTTTCAACTTCATCAAGAGCTTCAGCACCAATTTCTGCAAGTTCTTGAGGAGGTTGGATTGCCTTTTACGTTAAATTTAAAGATTAAGATTATTCGAATGATATTATTAAGAATTGGGGGTTTTAATCTCTAATAATTATTACCTTCAATTCCACTTCAACTTTTCTTAAACGTTCTTCCCATTCTTTAGCAGATAATTCACCTCCATGCATAATACCATATGGATGTGTTGAAATAAATTTGGTCAATAACTTAATTGCATTTTTACGGACTATACTAGCCTTATCTTCTAAACAACGAATAACCAGGTCCACAACCTTTTGCCGTCGTTTTGGGAATTTGACACTTAAACTAAATTTAAAAAATTAACAATACATTTTATTCTTAAATAAAAAAATATATATCATGTATCAAATGGATAAATACTTACTCACAAATCCTGAAATATACTTGTAATACTCTTAAACGACAATAAGAACTAAGATCAAGAAAGCGTTCGTCAAGAACGTCAAAGAATCCATTAACTTGATGCATATTATTTGGTGCATTCTCTTCCTGTTGTGCTAAATCTATGATAAGGTTTCCTATTACTTCAATTAATCCACAACGCATAGTATGAGACTAAAAAAGGTATAGTAGAAAAAATGTAAATTTTCATAAAAAAATAAAAAATCGTGACTATTTTATTTTGATACTTACGTCACTTTCTAGATGTTTACGAAGAAGTACAATTTGTTTGACCACTACTTTTGGAACTAGGGCAGATAGTTTAATAAGAAATTTCGAAAATGATTTTGGACCAATAGTATCTTGACTATTAAATTCCTTATCGCTTATTTCTCTAAAAATTTTAACAGGTTAGTATGAATTAGATTATTAAAATACGTCTATTAATTTACCTACATTAATGTACTTTCCACTAATTGTGTATGATCATGTTGCTGAACAAGAACTTGAAGAAATTCTGCCATAGGTTCGGATAGATGTTCATAATATTGTAAATTCTGAATTATAGTAGTTTGTGCACCTATTGAATTTAAAAGCGAAATTAATTAATAAAATCTATTTCATTTTATTCTCATTTTATTTGAAATTTATATATTACCAAATGCGTGATTATATTCTTTGACACATATTGAAAGGACAGTATAAACGCGTGTTTTTATGGAAGAAGTTTTAATCGTCGTAATATTTTCCAACATTCGATATGCAGAATTTGTAAATAAACTGCAAAAAAGATCTAAATGATCAGATATCATCCACATAAAATTTTGAGTAAAAAATGATATGTACCTAACAAAGATTTCTATTTCATGAGTTGAATCCCAAATTTTTTTGATTCTAGGTTCCAAAACTTTTATCATTAAATCTAAGGCTTCTTGCTTTTGTGTAGACCAATCCCAATCTTCATTATTATTTGAAGAGACTTTGGATCTGGTCTGTCTTGTTCTCTATAAATTATTAAATGAAGAGTAATAAGATTCCGCAATGACAATATACGTAATAACAGAATGAAACTATCATTATACCTTTGTCTTTCTTTTACTTGCTGTTCCACCTGATGTAATTGTTTCTCCACTCGCATTACTTTTAGATGTTGCTTTACGCTCTGCATTAGTAATAAACCAGAACAGCAAAAATCCATACATTTCCAAGGCAATTTGATGATCACTATAAGTTTCTTCATCATCGAAATCTAAATCATTTGACGTATTTGTATATTCGCTTTGGAAACCTACAAAACATAAATAACCAACGTTCTTAAGTAATGTTTGATAAAATGCGTCAAAAAAATCAATTCATACCTGATATGATTATATCGAGTACACGATTTAATATGGTGGGTTTTAATGAATTAACATTTCTAAAAGAAATTAATATGTTAATATAAATATATATCATTAAGAATCCGAAAAAAAAATAGCTTAAAATAGATAATGAAAAGAAATTACTTTACGAAACTACGCATAGTATCAAATAATTCTTCATTAGTTATTGCAAATGGATTTTCGCTTATTATATCAACAGCATCTTAAATTAAATATAATTCTATAAATCGTATACTTTAAAGTAGCGTTTTTAACAATTTCGTAGTAAAAAAAATATTTTACCATTCAATAACTTATCAATTTCTATCTCATCTAAGTCGTTTATTGATACTTCGTTCGGAAAGAAATAACAAGAATCTTGCAACTTTAAAATTTCTTCATTTAAGATAAAAAAATCGGCCATGATTTTTTATTTAAATTTTAACAAAGAAAAAAAAAAATTTACGCGGTTGACAGTTGACGCGTCCTGAATTATGCACGATCGATTTTAGTACTTGAACATGTAATAATTCTGATTGGATAAAATTACACGGATCATTTTTCATTCTATATTATAATAAAAAATAATAAAAATAATAAAATCTTTTATTTTAAAAATATTATCTTGCCTTTGGATTTTTAAATTAATATATCTTTATAGCTATAGAAGAGAATTTATAGTAAATAAGCAGGCAAATTTGCCTGCTAACATAATTATTATACTGCCAAGTGATTTTACCTTTTTTAATTTGTTATATAATCGTAATTAAAAAATTTTAATCTAATTAAGTATCAATTATTTTGATTATTTTCAAATATGTATAATTTGATAGAAATATTTAATACAACAGTTTTGTCATTTTTTTAGTTCAATTTTCTTGATAAGTCATTTTGGTATTTTTTTTTTATTAAATTTATGAACATTGATAATAACATCAAATGTTGAAAATACCAAGAATAATAATACTTTATGAATAAATATCATAATTTTAAGACAAATGATACGCTCTTAAGTAAAAGCTAATAATGTTATTTGAAACCTATTTTAATATATTGCTTAAAAATTTAGAAACTTTTAAAGCCTTTAGAATGACTTTTTTAAATCTGCAATTTAATTAAACTTAATTGAGTTTAAGAAAACCTATTAGAAGTTTAAGTAAAGATATTTATTATAAACAAATAATTTAATCTTAATTATCTTAAAACTCAAATTTTTTAATAATAGTCTAGAAAAGCATTTTTAAATAATGCTATATAATTATTACAAAAAAATCAGAATATATATGTCATAGAAATTCTAATTCATATAAACAGATATTCTATAATAAAATGTTTGATAAATTTTGCATTTAAACATATAGGAGGTTTGCTAGGAAAATGGAACTTTAAGTATTTTTTATTAAAATTTTAATTTTTATTGCATTTTAATCTAACATTATCAAAATTAAAATGTAATAAAAATTAAAATTTTAATATAAAATGCTCAAAACCCTATTTTCCTAGCAAACCTCCTATATAATTGCTTAATTATAATTATTTTTTTAATACTGTATATTTATATCATTTATTTATTTTTTTAGATTATTTTGATAAGCTTATAGAAGTTTGCATAAGTTTGACATTAATATAAAATTATTATAATAGAAATATTATTCATATAACAGAAGTTTAAAGAGATATTATTCATATAGTAGAAGTAATAGTAAACATTATTATATAACAGAAGCCAAAGAAAATATCATTCATATTGTAAAGGCCTAGAGAAACAATATTCACATTTATATTTCATATATTTATTTTTTTAAAAATAAAATATATTTTCTATAATTTTGTATTTTTCTTTTTATATTAATTAACTAATTATATGGGAGGTTTGCTAGGAAAATGGGGCTCTGAGACTAAAAAAATTTTTTTGAATAAATTAAAAAATCAAAATAAACAAAAAACTAGCTTTAAATTTGAGGTGATCTATTTTTAG
>CAMKVN010002897.1:0-11974 GCA_946474995.1 Funneliformis geosporum
AATAAAATTATTTAAATAATTTTCTTCTTCAAAATTTTCTATTCTTTCAAATACTTTAAATACAAAATCTATACATTTAATATATCCTTAATACTATATAATAGATGCAAAATAAATCAACTAATTTACTATTAGATATTAATCTTAATTCATGATTATTTTGAATTCTACCAATATAATCATGAATATTAAGTTGTTCTACTTTATTTTCATATGAATCTTCAATTAAATGTTATTTCTAAGATTTTTTTATTTTATAATAACTTTACCTATTTTATTCATAAAATTATTATTGATATTAGTAATAATTAATTTAATATTAATTTTATTAGAATTATATATTGAAATATTATCTAATGAATAAAATGGTATTTTGAAATGTTAGAATTTGTATTTAATAAAATTGTTGCAAAATGATATATTTGTATTAATGTTGGTTGATTACATCTATGAATATTATGATAATTATTTATATTAAGAACAAATATATTATTTATATTTTGTAAACAATAATCATCAACAGATTGTTGATGTTCATTTAAAATTAGATTTTTCTATTGATCTACAGTTTTTCTTGTTACTGAAATTCCAATATTTACTAATGTATCAATTAAAGAAGAGAAAGCTTCAGAATTTTGTAAATATGATCCAATATTTACTTTAATACTATTAATATATTTGTTATTAATATTAGCTAAAAAATAACATAAAGAAACTAATTTTTTTTGTAATTTTCATTTGTTTTATTATTTTTAGCATCAGGATTAGTTTCAATAAATAATTCATCAAAAAACTCAACTAAATCTTTATCGACTATTTTCAATATTGATTTAAATGCTATTGGATCATAAATAGGTTTTGATTTAATCTATATTGATTAATTATAAAGAATATTAAACATTTTTAATTATTTTATTACTTAAATTGATTTCATTTGAAATTGTTAATTCTGCTATAATTTCTTAATAATCTGATTCAAATTGTTTTAATTTTTTATTAATATATAAAATATCTTTTTTAAATGAATAATTATGATTTTCTATTTTTAATATATTATTTCATCATCATTTTTTCTAGAAATTAATACTTCATATTCTTTAACTTCTAAATATTCTGGATCTCTATCAGTTCTTTTTATGCATACAATGAACTCTTGATATAATGAATTCTAGGATCTAAATATCAACTTCGTTATAAGCTTATAACGAATTTTTTAAAGAATTTAATTGGCTAGTTCACTATAATAAAGTAATTTTAATATATTTGATTTAAAAATTCACTATATCAAGGTTCGCTATATCAAGGTTTGACTGTATATTTTAAATCATTGCAAATTCATCTAATCCTAATAATTCAATTAATCTTTTTGGTATTTTAACAAGATTTTTATTTATTTTATTTTTTGTTTTATTTATTTTTATTTTATTTAAATAAATTTTATGTTTTAGATATTGACAGACCTTTATTTTTTTATTATCTATTTCTTTTAATTTATTTTGTAAATTATCATCATTATTTAAATTAATTTTTCTAGCTATTGATGCTTTATATTTTTATTTTATAAATATTCTAAATCATTATCCGTTTTTTTTCTACACATACTACAAATCATTGAATTTTTATCTAATTCTAATACTTCTATTAACCTTTTTGGAATTTTAGTTAAATTTGTTGAAGTTGATTTATAAATATTATGTTTTGGATGTTGACAACTTTAATTTTTGATAATTCATTTAGTATATATTAATTGTAATATGTTTAATAAAGTAATATATTAATAGTTATAATATTTTACTTTTTTTTGGAATATCTGTTTTATTAAAAATTTTTCTAATTTTTCCTTTATATATATTATTTGTATATAAATTATAATCTTTAAAATTTGTAGATGACATTTTTAAAAGTTTTAAATTGATAAGTATTATAAAGTTTTATTAATTATATAAAAATTTTAGCAAAAATTATTTGCAATAAATTAGCTTTTTTATATTTAAATTTTATTTAAATTAATTAATATATTATATATGAGTTTAAGATATTACAATTATTACTCTTTATACTAACCAAAATAGTAAATTAAATAATCAGTATAGTTTGTATAATTATTTGTGATTTCTAATCCTTTTAACTTAAATAAGATAATATTTATATTTATATATAAATTATTTAAAAGTTGATTCAAAGCTAACTTTTATGTTACTTAAAATTTTATTGTAAAACTTTTATTTTATATTTCATATAATTTAAAATATTAAATAAAATAGTTAGCATAGTTTGTACAACCATTTATGACTTTACCCAAATTTTTTAAAATTTAAAATATTTTATTTACTATATAATTACATAATTAAATATTTTAGTTTAAGGCTAACTTTTGTGTTGTTTAAAATTTTATTATAAAATTTTTATATTATATTCTACATATTCTAAAATATTAAATAAAATGGTTGTCATAGTTTGCATAAGTATATATGGCTTTATCCAAAACTTTATACTTAAATAAATAATTTTAATAAATAATATATAATTTATATATAATTATTCAAAAAGTTAATACAAGGCTAACTTTTGTATTGTTTAAAATTTTATTATGAAATTTTAATATTATATTCTATATAACCTAAAATATTAAATACAATGTTCAGTATAGTTTGTATAAGCATGTATAGTATTTCTCCAATCTTTGAAGTCTAAAATAATAAATATATTATATTAATTATATAATTAATTATTTCAGCCCAAAGCTAACTCATGCACAACGTTTAATCTTTGATTAACTGTTTTAAAATCATATTCTGCATAATCTATAATATCAAATTTATTAATTTGTAGAGTTCGCTTAAGCATATTCATTGTTGCCCAAAGCTTTAAAGTCTAGATCAGCTAATTTTATATAATGTGATAATTCAGTTATATATAATCAGCAAAATGATTTATATATGATATAAGTACATTCGCTATTATTATACCAGTTCTTTAAATCATTCGACTTAAATAAGTGATATATATACGAATGCAAAAGGTTTCCTTCATAGAGAAAATAAGAAATATAATTAAAGATTTATAAGTATAATAGAAATATGATAAATGAGTGTAAGATAAATGATTAACAAATAAAATTATAGTACTATCTTTATCAGTATGTCTGTACTAAACAGTTTATATATTAAAGTATTTATAACTACTAAAATAAACTTAAAGAAACTTATGAAAGTCTATGAAAACCTATCGCTATTTAATCCTAAACTGCTCCTATTTATATAAAAATTATTTTATATATTGTTATAACAATTTAAATAAAGAAAATATAGAAAAATAAGTTAATAAATAAAATAGATAAAATAAATACAATAAAATAAATAAAATAAATAAATAAATAGATAAAATAAATTAAATAAACTATGATATTAATGATATTAATGGATCTATTTTGTAAATTAATTTTACTAACTTTTTTTTTTAAAGACGCAGTGAAGCATTTATTTATTCAAATTTCAAAATTCAATTTATACAAAAGAAAATTTCAAGACAGATACAAAAGTAGAAAAATAAAGTAAATGTTGCTTAGCCCTCTTCGAAGGTTAACCAACTCTGATCAAACCAACCAGTTGTTCCGCTATATTCCTAAATAACTGCTATGAGAAGAAAAGTTACTATATGGCAAATGAGAAGTTAAAGAGATAACTAGTTTTCACTGCTTTGAAAAGAGGCCAAGATCGACCATGAATATAAGTATCATAAAATAAGCTAGTATATTTAGAAAATAAAGAGAAAGAATTCAAGAAGTTTAGTATTAGAGATGATGTAGTGGGGTTACTCTTTTTAGGAGCTTTGGTGTATTGTTTTTTCTTTTTCGTAATACCAAGTTGCAGTTTTGTGGCAATAGTTAAATCACATCTGGGAATCCAAATTAATGTAATTAATCATGTCAACTATGTTGAGCATTATAGGAGATATCGGAGTAGGAATCCAGTAATTGAAAGTTGGATTCATTAATGTGATTAATTCATTAGATCATTTATTTTTGGAAGTGTGAATGAAGAATTGTTCTTTAAGTTTAACAAAGGCACTAAGCACAATTTGATTAAATATTCAGTGATTTCTTGAACAAAGTCAGATGTGATTGTAGGTTTCTTTATCTGTGAAACATTTACAGCAGGTTCAACTATCATCGTATAAATCAGATCTTGAAATTTTTAGACTTTCAAGTGAAGGAAAAAGTTTCAGAAGGAGCTGATATTTCCGTTTGTGACAATATGACTTTTTGAAGGTTATTTGATTTAGAGGTTCAGAGTTGATTAGTTGGAAGATACAAAGCCAATTAATAGATAAATCTGAATATTTAGAGTTTCTTTTCAAATTGAGAAAATTAATAACATAATTCGTGTTGGTGTAGTCTTTAAAAAAAGTCTAATCTCCTTATTGATAGGTATTTGGCGAAATATAAGAATGAATGAAATGTAAGGAATGTGCTTGAGTGAAAGTGTAAGAGGAGGTTGCATCAGAGCGGATTTTACTAATTGATCCACATTTTCATTATAAGGATTCTCTAAGTGAGATTTAACTTTAACCGAATTGAGAGAGATCTGGTTTTGTTCTATAATTCTAAGTATAAAACACCAAAAGAGATAAAAAGGAGTTTTGAGAAGGATAGAAGGATATCTAGAAGCATTTGTATGTACTAATCTATTTTAAGTAAGAATAAGATTTAAGCTATTAGTATTAACTGTAATTTGTGAATTAAAAGAACAGATAAGCAGTGTTAGTAAAAGAGCAAAGATTTCAACGTTGGTGGAGTTGACCCAAATTGGAGTTAAAGTAGCAACATAACTAATCAGTATAAAATTCCAATTTGTTTCAGAAAATAATCTATTTCTAAATCTAGTTAAAGTAAAAATGCAATCAGAGTCATTAAAATTTTTTTTGATTGTGATATTTTCTAAATCTATTTTGAGAGCATCTTTATATACATAAGGAATATTAGTATTATTTAAACTTTTGAAATGGGCTATAACCTGATCTATGAGAGGCCAAATTTATCTTTTTGGAATGTGAAATTTATCTTCACTATGGGCTAATAATGAAGTTGTAATAGGACAAGGGAGCAGAAGATCCACAAAAGCTGCGCACAAAAGATCTTTAAATTTTGATTTGATGTTGTAGTATTGTTTGTTCTGGTTGAAGGTACATCCTATACAAGGAACTAATACTGAAGTTTGTTTAGACGGAGATCGTGGATCAAAAGTGCTATTTGTGATATTAAAATGTTGAAATAAATACGGAGGAGTTTTGATTTTATAGAATTTTCCAAAAATGGGTGCATCAGGAATAGGAAGATTGTAAATATTATGTTCCTCAGGAGTCCACATTGTAGCTCATCCAATGTTTTTCAGGAAGTTAGTTAATTCAGTGCAATCATATCCTTCTAGATAAGTTGTATCAGTACTGAACTCTGGTTTGAGATGTATCAAATTGACCAGATTAGTTAAAACAGTGTTTTAAACTAAACGGATACAAAACCACCCTTTTGCTTAACGTTAAAAGTTTTTGAATATTATCATAGTATTCGAATAAGAATTTCCCATAGCAGTAATTTGTGACAAAAATATAACCTGAGTTTTGATTAGAGACTTAATAGTTCTATAGTTTCAGGAAACAATATTTTGAAGTAAGAGCTCTCATCCTTCAATTTTGAAGATATGATTCAGATATGTGCTATTGTAAAAACTGAAATCTGAGTGAAAATATTCTGTCAACATATTTGATAAAAAATTTTTATGTTGAGTATGTTAAGCGAAGGATGGCTAACATATGAGAGAGTTATCGAATAATCAATATTGTAATTGAATTTGTTTTAATCTAATCATGACTGTTTGTCTCAGAATCGATGCATCTGAAGAAGAGTTGATTATATTAATACAGTCAAACCTTGATATAGCAAACTCTTGATATAGCAAATTTTTAAATCAAATATATTAAAATTACCTTACTATAGTGAACTAGCCAATTAAATTCTTTAAAAAATTCATTATAAGCTTATAACGAAGTTGATATTCAGATCATAGAATTCGTTATATCAAGAGTTCATTGTAAATTGTTAAGATTTAGCTTGCATTGTATTAGCTAAAAGGTTGTTAAATCCATAAGCAAGTTTATTATGTAGCACAGTGTTAAGAAAGTCTCTTCTAAGTTTGAGTTTTTTCTTTAAGTTCATTTATATTGGTCTAAATAAAACTTCACATTCATTTTTTGATAAGACAATCAATTTTGATCTATATTCTAATCTAAAGATCAAAACCATATTATTTAAGTAGCGTAATTGTTTGTCTGTAAGTGGTTTAAATTTAATTTTGTTGATGAACGAGGATATTTTGCTTGAGAGTTGTTATTTTATGAACAATTTGTTGTACTTTGTCGAGATCTAGACTCTAAGGTAACGCATTGATTCATAGTCAGAAATAACTAGGCATGTAAATATAGAATTATCTGAATTATTACGAAAAGTAATAGGTATGTTACTATCATATTCCATTATGATGCAGTATTTGTCAAAATTTACTTTCATAGAATTTAAATCATAAAATGATTGAGCGATATTGAGCATACTGTTCATTTGATCGTAACTGTTAGCGGTCTATATAGTATCATCCATATAAGCTACTGCATGAATAGTAACCTAAAGAGAACGTTGGTAGAATTTATTGATATCTAGGCATCATGTTGATTTCATTTGGAAACCTAGTCCAGCGTCTTTAATTTTTTGAAAAAGTGGATCATAGTAAATAATCTAAAGAAGCGGGAAAATAACTTTATCCTAGTCTATCTTGACCTGGACATCATAATAGTCTGTATTACTAAAACTAGTGAAAACCTGGTTTTTTCTATTGAGAAATAAGCCAGTTATCAGGTTTATCAATGTTGATGGGAATTTTAGTCTGGTCATGGTATTCTGTAACATATAAATGTTGACCCTATCGTAGGCCTTAGATATATTTTGGAAGAGAATATACAATTCTTGATCGTATGTTGCAATCACTTTTTTTTCTTAAACGGTGATATTCAAGTAAATTGTTTACAATATTCAAAGATTCATTTGTCGACTGATGAGGTAGGCTGTCAAAATTTAATCCAGATAAGGCATTCGATTGAAGTAGGATTTGTTGTAAACAGTTGTGGAAAATCTTTGTAAAAACCTTTCTAACTGTTTTAAGTAGCATAATGGGTCTGGTGTTATTCAAATCGCAATTCCAAGGTTTAGGCTTCAAAATAGGATATATGTAGGCTAAATTCCATTATGCTGACATGAAATCTGATATGAAACAAGTACTGATTATTTTGTAAAGAAATTTGTTAGCAAACAGATCTAAATGTTTGAAAAATTCGTTGGATATATTAGAAGGATCAGGAGCTTTGTCATTTGGTAAGTGTTTGATAATAAGTAACCATTCATTGTAGGTAGAAGGATCCAACACAGCGTTGTATAGGTTATTATCAATGAATTCTAGAGGTCTGTAGCTATCTTCCTAAAAATGCTATGCATTAGCATGTCTAGTGGTCAATAAATCACTTATGAGAAGATTGAAAGATTCAGCGATGTGTTTAAAATGGTTTATAATTGCTATTTTTATTTTATCAGGATCTAATTTCAAATAAGAATCATTTGTGTTTGTATTAATGAGCACACTGTTCAGAACAATCATTTTTCTAGTTCTTTCAAGACACAAATCAATCATCTTTGCTGACGCATCAGTATAATTGGTAGCTCTTTGCTATACAAATTCTTTGATTCTTTTATTATTTTCATTTTGTGAGAAAATCTTTAATTTACTCTCAAAAGGTTTAATAATTAATTGCTTGAGTTCTACTAAATAATCTTTAGTATGCTTTTGATAATACAAAGAATCTAATTATGCAAAGAAAATTAAATGTTCAGCTGAAATTTTTAGAGCTTTCGAATGTAGATCAGGATTGATAGTCAATGAATTAATAGGCAGAATTTGTTTGGGTGAGTTTTCTAAAGAAATTTACATTTGTAAAATAGTTTGTATAAAATTTTTGACTGTCGATGCATTTTAGAATTATCGTGAGTATACAAAGGTTTGGTTTGTGATCAATAGTTGTTATAGATCTGGATATATGTTTATTGGCCACCGTGATAATAGCATGTGTAAAAAATTCCCATGCTTTATTTAACGTATTTATGTTTTGACATATATTTATAGGATCACAATTTCTATAGATTAAAAAGTTCTTGATATATTTATCTAACTTATCTGAAAAGAGATCCCAATGTAAGTGTAAGTTCGCAGTTTTATTATAATTAAATGATTTTCTTGTGGTTTTGTGTTGTTTACGATAGGTACTAGACAAATTGTGGAATAAATTATCTTTATAAATTAAAATCAGAATTGGCAAATGGTTAGATTCGTAAATGGTGTGGGTACAATCTAAAATTTTATATGCAGTCAAATCATAGGTAAAGGCGGAAGAAGTGAAAATGTAATCTAAATGCGAGGTATTATGTGATACTGGGTTAATATATGTGTAGGGTTGTGAGAAATTGGAAGTATAATTTAACATATTTGCTAGAATGAAATTAAGATTAAAAAGTTTATCGATAAAGATACATTTATCTTTATATTGTTTAGTCATTTGGCCAGAGGTGTTATAAATGTTTACATTAAATCACCTATAATGACTATATGAAAAGATTTTCTTTGTGCATCTAATATAAGCTCTGTTAATTTGGTTTCTATTTGTTTTCTAAAGGTGATTTGTGCTTTATCGCTATGGTTTGCAGAAAGATAAATTTGAAAAATTCTTAGTTTGGTTTTGTTTTTGAACTGAAGGTCAATATATGCAATTCTGTCAAAGAGAAATTCGTAATAAAAAATGTGGTTATATAAATAGTTTCTGATAATAAAACTAACGCCTTGAACATTTTGTGATGGATTATTTGAAGAAAATAGGAAACAAAAAGGTTTTGATTTAAAATTACGTGAATAATAAAAGGCTTACGATTTGTTAAATGAGTTTCAGAAAGACCTAAAATATCTAGATTGTAATTTATGAAAAATTGTTCGATTTGTGTTAGTTTGATATCTAAAGTATAGCTTCTAATATTATGTGTGGCGAAAGAAAAAAATTTGGGGTCATTGCATTACGTTTGAAAATTATTGTTTGTGAATTGATTCTTATTAAATTGATGCTTTTGGACATTGATTGGATTATTGATATTTTTGTACAATCATTAATTGGAGTGAGATGATGTTTAAAGAATGGGAGTAATAATGGCTATTAAGTTGTGCATTTCATTTTTAATATCATTGATAGATGATTTCACGAGACCTATATTTGTAAATTGTCAGTTTGAGGTGATGATGAGACATTTTAATTCTGAATAGTTGTTTTTGTTTGGGGGATTTGTGGTTCAGAAGTTTGTTTGTCAATAGGTATTAAAAGTTGTCATGTGACGGGAATTCGTAGTTAGGATCATGAACGTGATTTTGGTCATATTCAATATTATGCATGAATTCTAAACGGTTCAGACGAAAACCAATATCATTTATATCATCTGCATGGATAGTAAGTTCAGACTTAATGGCTTTAATTTCATCATCAATCGCAAGGAGTTTGTTATCAATTGAGTTCAGCTGGTCTTGTACTAATTTAAGAACATTAATGATATTTTGTGGTGTCCTTAATAATGGGTCATTTTTGGTTAGTTAGGATATATATAAATGAAGAATCGTTTAGGTTACTTTTGTTGAAAACACACAGTGGCCAATATTATTCTGGTTTAAAACAATCGTATAATGATTTGTATGGATTGGCAGGTTTTTATTGAAACAGTCTTTGAATTCGTATCCTGATGCATCACAGCTACGATAATGTTTAGCAGAAGGATCCATCTAGAATAGTGTTTTTCCTTTAAATTTCTGGGATTGTGCTGCCGCAACATTCAGGTCATCAAGAAAAGCAAAGTTTATGAAGACGTAAGGTCAGAGATGGTATTGTTGATCTCTAGGGAATAAAGCAAGATTTGCCCTTAATGTGTGCAAGAAAATCCTGTAGTTGTAGGTGAGTAGTATTTAGAGGAAAACTAATCAATTTTAGTTCAAACTGTTGGCGTAGTAAAATTTGCATTGGGTCAAGGTCGGTATGCTCGACACATAGAGCAGTTTCGAGGAATTGTATAGACCAGTGATTATCGTAGAAGGGTTTATTAGTTTCTGCTTTTTCGAAGACAATAAAGGCAATTTGTCATGGACCATGGATGATTATGGAGAATCTGGTGATCTTGTCATGTTTAGCAAAGTAATTTCATAATACATCTGATTTGACAAACAAAGAGATGTCAGAGATCTTTAGGGTCCTTCCTTTTTCAGCATTATATTTGATCTGCTTTTGGGCCAGATTCACTACTGTGAAGATCAGATTATGTTGTGTTTCTTACGTATCCTTGATTACATGCAGGAGTTCATCCATTGTACGAAAATAGACAAAGAATTTTCTCATTTTGGAAATATAGTTAGAACCTTGATAGCTGTTATAGCAGATAAATAAGGAGTTAATATTTGTACATTTTTTCTGCAATAAAATTGCCTTTTATATCAGACGCATTATTAGTCGCATAAAACGCGTTAATGCAGTAATGACATTGTAAGTAGCCCTTGATTTTCTTGTTCATGTGACTTATTTTCAGAAACTTTGTCAGACCAAGATTGTTTAGCTTTTCCTTTATTGTCAGGAAGTTCGTAATCAAAGCCTGTGTCTTTGAATATATCATGAGTATATTATCTTTGACATATATAGAATCATTAGTTATAAGTATTGGCAAAATTGGATTTGTTGTTCAGTTAGAATAGTAGTTGAGTCAACTTCTATATCAGATGGTATGTAAGTTTCAGTATTTTCTAAGTGTTGTAAGTTCTTTATAGGTGTTGGAATAACAGATTCTAAGACTTGATTGGTAATAATATTCTGCACTGTGATATTATTAGTTTGTTCATTTGAAGTAGTAGAAGTTTTTTGTTTTTTTAAAGAATTGTTTTCAGTTGTATCGATAGATTTGGAACCAAAAGCTTCACTGTTGGTGTTGTAGTTAGTTCGTTTGTTAGTTTGTTGTGTTCGTTTGTTTTATTTGTTAGCTGAAGTAGCTCTAATAACTGGCATTTTATTTTTCGTTATCAATCTTTTTTAAGAAACTGGGAAGTTGTAAAAGAGAGTTTTTTTGTAAATTAATTTTACCAACATTTTAGGCAATCAATTTATGTCAATCATTTTATTACTTAATTTATGCATTAATTTGATGATCAATTTTAATAACACTAATTTGATTAAAGATCAATTTTGCAGATCTAATTTCAAAAGTAACACTATGCTTAAAAGACCGATAAGTAGAATAATATGAGGCAGTAAAGATGAAAACTCAAACCTATTTCTAGAATTAAGATAAACAGAAATAGCACATTATACATAAAATTGTCTAGAATAATCTATTGATGTTATAAGAATATGATATTCAAGATATAACTTTAATTTTAGAATATCTAAAATCTTTTTTAAGCCTTTGATATAATTTTTGATAGAATGTAAGCTTCCTTTCACTAAATTTATAAGTTTTATATTACTCATACTTCTATCTGTTCTTTATTAGATTATTCTATTATCATAACTATGAACTAAAAATATTTCATCATGTTCTTTATAAGTAATTATTTCAGGTAATTTCTTGATAAAAGCTAACTTACGCTCATTATATGTTAACCAAAGATAAGAAAAAATTAAATATTACACTTTTTCAATAATAATATTAAAATCAATGTTATAAACATTTTTATTTGTAAATAAATTTATAAAAGGGGGAGCTGTAATTCCAGATGTTGTTTTTAATAGTACAGTCAACCCTTGATATAACGAATTTTATGTCTTGAACTTCAACTTCGCTATAGAGCTATAGTGAATTTTTTAA
>CAMKVN010002898.1:0-11973 GCA_946474995.1 Funneliformis geosporum
ATCCCAAATTAGAAATTGCAGTTTGAGAAGTCCGAAATAGGAATTTCGATTTGGGATATCCCAAGTTTAACTTGGAATATGGTGACGTTTGGGCTACAACATCGATATGAATAAAAAAATTGATTTTTTTCTAATATTACAGTATATAGTTGAATAGCTTCCATTTGTACAGCTATAGCTTTTTTATTAATTTTCTTTTTGTGTCATTTCTTTTTAATTTCTCGGTTCGATCGCTTTGAAACGTGAAACTTAATTTTTTTTGTCTTTTTAGATTTTTTGTCCAAAAGTTTTGGGGTCCCTAGTGAAATTACTGTCGGATCTGCAAAATTCCAGCTAGAAATTTCAAAACTTAACAAAATTAGTTAAAAAGTAGATTGAATAATGTATTTTCTACATCAACGAGCTAAAAATGATTATATAGCAAGAATAAAAATACAAAATGATTGAAGTGCCTTTTTTTTAGAATTTTATAAACAATGATCGAAAATAGCGATAAAGGTAAATTTTCAGTTATCTGGCAATTAAATAGCTACAAGTAGAAGCGAACATTCTAAAAAAATTATTTCTTAAAATAAATTATTACATGTTAGATATTTCTACTTTAGAAGGATTTGAAGGTGAATATTATTACGTTGGTCAATATGCTAAAATTAAATTAAGCTATAATTTAATATGAATTTTTTGATTTATGTACAATAATAACTATAGATTGTAAGTCATTTTATCACTTTTATGTAATAAAAATTATATATATTTCAACTAAATTTTTTTGGTATTATTAGGGAGTAAGATATTTTCTCGATTTACTATAATATTTTATACAATTTAAACAAAGCTAAAAATTTTGTTAAAACTTTCTAATGGTTGATGATACTTTAGTCGGTAAGTTAGTGGTTAGATACTGATTAAAATGCAATGCTTTTATTATCATTACTTAATTTTCGAATATTTACACTCATTATAGATGGTAATTATTTTTTATTGATTTGCTATACATTAATTCAAAATTGTAATCAAAAAAATTATATTCATAATATTTATTGATCAATTTAATTATATATAGAAAGTAAATATATTTTTATGTTATATTTTGTTAATGTTAAATAAAATTAAGAAAAAAATTAATTTAATAGATATTCTTAGATGGTAAGTTGTTACTTTTGTAAACTATTATATCTATATTTATTTCAAATTTCCTCTTTACATTTTTTTTTTTTTAAAAAAAAATAGCCAAGATAGCGAATGGTAAGTTAAATTTTTTCATATTTAATTTGATTGTCATATTTAACTACAATTTCTATTTTTTGAAATGTTGAGTGGTTTAAGTAGTATTTTATATTTGAACAATTCTTAATATAGAATTTTACAATTTAACTTAACCATTTTTTTTTTAAATAAAAAAATAATGATTTAGATAATGATGGTAAGGTTTTTTAATCATTATATGAATGATTTGATATTAAATTCACGTTACAGATTATATCATTTACTATTCGTGACCCGTACATTTAAAATGCATTCAGATTATATTTAATTTTTTATTCAATATTTAGTTGGTAAGAATTTATATTACACTTTTACTATAATTTAAAGTTAACAAAATATTCTCTTTAATAATTCAGATGGTAAAATTATTTATTAATTTAATTGCATCTTCATTGATATTTCAAATCTAACTATTTCATTGTTTAAATTTAAAAAAATTAATAACTTAGAAGGTATGTATGTTATGTTAATTATTTATTTTTATGGTTTAAATATAGGCGGTAAGTTAATTTTATTATTCTAATCATAATTATATTTTATACTAATTAAATTAAACAAATTTTTTTAAAAAAATTTAATAATTTATTGAAATCTAACTAAATTTATCATTAGATTGTAAGTTATTTTTTTGCTGTTTTATTTTTAATTTATGTAAAACTAAATTTTTCATTTTAAAAAATAATTTTTTTTTTATCTAGATGGTAAGTTATTTTTATTGATTATAATTTAAAAATACTATTTATTAATATTAACATGAATATCGATATTGTATTTTTAATCAAATTAACAAATACAATTTAAATTCAGTAAGTAATAAATTTTGGTTTATCTATTTGTATTACCAATATTATATTTATAAAATGAGTGAATTTCAAATAACATAGGATTTATAATTCAGAAAAATAGGAAATTGTGGAATATGTAATGAAAAATATACTGAATATAAATGGTGTAACAATTGCAATACCAAGCAGCTTTATCAAAACTTTTTTAATTGGACTAGTGGAAATGTGTCCATTGATAAATTCATTCAAAATACTCAACTGAATGCTCAAAACAAATATCAAGTGCTAGAATGGATTCCTTTTGATAAACTTGAAAATGTTGAAATACTTAACAAAGGAGAATTCAGTACTGTATATAAAGCTACTTGGATAGATGGATTCATTGAATCTTTTTCTTACGACGAGAAGGAATAGAATAGAAATGGTAAAATCGATGTATTTCTTAAAAGTCTTGAGGCCATATCAGATTTAAATAAAGATTTTTTAAACAAAGTATGTATTCGATAATTTGTTTTTTAATTTTAAATAATTTACTTATTTTAATCTATTTTCGATTATTTATAGTAGTTGCATCATTATATATGTTATTGTCAATTAAAATATTATTCCAATGAAAATATTATTCGATTATATGGATTTACCCAAGATCCAAAATATTTAACTTACATGGCGATATTGAATTATGCAAAAAATGGTAGTTTGAAAAAAGTTCTACCAACTATTGTTAAAGATAAATGGATAGTTAAACTATTGAAATTAAATAGTATTATTAATGGGCTTAATGAGATTCATCAGCAAAATCTTATTCATTGTAATTTTCATCATGGAAATATTTTAAATATTATGGGAAGTATTTTACCAATTAGTGATCTAAGGTTATGTAAGACGATACCTTTCCAAAAAAGTGATATTTATGGTGTTTTACCATTTGTGACGTCTGAAGTTTTGAGAGGCGAACCTTATAGTTTTGCTAATGATATATATAGTTTTGCCATGATTATGTGGGAATTTATATCTGGAGTTCTTCCATTTGATAATCAAGCTCATGATTTTCAACTTGCTTTAGATATTTGTAAGGGTAAACGTCCAGAAATTATTGAAAATACACCACAATGTTATATAAATCTAATGAAGAGATGTTGGAATATGGACCCATTCAAAAGACCTAATACTTTAGAAATAATTACTATCATCAAAAGTTGGTACGAAAATATTAAGACTAAAAATTTTAATAGAGGGTTGGAAAAAGATATTATAGGATTTTATGAAGCGGATAAGGTATTAGAACAAAATCAAAGGAATGTTTGGGATACAGCCACTTTTACTAAATCACATCCTCAAGCGTATCATTCAAGTCGTTTACTTGATTATACCGAAAAACTTAATGAAATTTTAAATCAAAATTGGTAACTCGAAATTGATGATTTTATAATTTTTTCTTAATGGCTCATATTTTATATTTGTTTAATGAACACTGTGCTCATAACAATTTGTAATCATTAAACGAAATTTATTTAGCTTTTATATTTTAAAAATATGTTGTTTACAAAAGAGTAACTAGTATGTAACTATCGTTATATAATAATAAAGTTTGTAATCACTTTAGCAAATAAACCAAATAAACTGAGCTGAGCTTATAATTCTAAGCTTAGCTATTCAATTTATCAGAAATTTTTTTAAAAAAAATAGAAATAACAAAAATAATTGCATAATTGACTGTGACATATTATAATTAAACTTCAAACCAATTTTCTTTTTAACATTCGTTTGTTTCTTTTTGCATATTATTAATTCATTGTATATTAAATTATTTACTTTGCTAGACGATAAATAATTTTAATATTGTGACTTTTTTATCCACTTAAAGATGATAAAATTTTGAAGCATATGACCTTATTCTAAATTTATTAATATTTTATTATTTTTTCCACATAATAGAAGTTTTGAAAGATAAAAGATAATCGGTAGTTCAATTTGATGTAAATTAATTATCGTTCATCAAAAGTTAAAAAGCGAAGATTTTAAGAAAACATTTAAGTTTTAGATTTGTACTATAAGCTATGTAAGATCTTAAATTCTAATCACTTATCAATAACTTCTTTTAAGAGCGTCAAAATGATGGTTTTTATTTTGAATTTCCTGATCAAATACTGTACTTATGCTTTGTTTATTACCGTTTGATAATATTTAATTTTTATTTTTTATGAATTTTACTATAAAATGGAAGTGTACAGTATTTACCGTTCATTATTAGAAATTATCGATAAAAATTGTATCAAAATGAATAAATTAGCATAAACCAGATTAAAAATCGATAATTATTATATTATTTACTTTCCTTAATCACATTAATTATTTTTATTCATTTTTATCTTGGATAATACTATGTACATTGTCCTAGATGTCACTTAACTTGTTGCATTACTCTACGATGCGAAAAATTAAATCTGCGATGCAAAAGTAGAATTCAGGTTCAAAATATAAAAAAATATATAATTTATTAGAAAAAAGGATAGATAATTAATAAAAAAAAAATATATAACAAAAATTATGACGTAATGAAAATATCCATTGAGTCGAAAATTTAAATCAAACAAATAAGCGACTCAAATTATTAAAAATAAAAAAATCAAAAGTGTCCCTGAACTTACAGAAAAATTATAAATATAATTTTGATATTTAAAGAAGATATTTTATAGAATAAACTAAAAAATTTCAATCTAGTTTGTAAGTGGTGAAAAGAAATTTTAGATAATTATTCATATTGGGAAACATGGGAGGACCAAAATTAAAATCAAAGAAATATAAACCTTATAAATCTAATTTTATTAAAAAATTTGGATATATTATGACAATGTAAACTTAACTTTAGTAAAAATAATCATAATATTACATTCTTTCATAAACGAATAAGTTTCCTTCAATATTTTTGTGAAGATCGCGAAAAATATTTTGATGGAACCTTTTTTTGATAAAAAAAAAAGAAATTGCAATTTAGTACGTTTATCTATCGGGGATCGCACAGAAATAATTCTGCCAGGTGATAATTCTACCTCGTATTATTGGACCCTGGACTTTTTTCATACTAGTATATATAGGATAAAAGGTTATCAATAGCCGATAAAACAGGGATCATTTTTGACCAGGTATTCCTAGACATCAATCTGCTTGATAAGATATGATTTTTGAAAATGATTATGTAGTTTATGAGAATCCTCTCACGTTCATATAAAAACGACTATTGATACTACTTCAGTTCCACCTAAATGTGAATGAACTTTTATAAATACCTTAAAGGTGCGCAATCTTCGAAACATTCTTTCATTTGCGTTTTCATGCTTATTAATACATATCCACTTATCTTTTATTACGCAAATAAAAAATAAAAAAAAAATGTCGAGAGAAAAAAAAAAGGAAATGTATTTGACACATAAATTTCTATTTTTGTTTAATATGAATTGATCTACATTTGTTTACAAATTTCCATTTTCGTTTGATATGCGCTTTTAACTTTGCGAACCCTATGAAAAAAATCCCATACAGTTTTTGTGTATCTTTAGTGTCAAAAAAAACACTACAATTTTCGGACAGTGCAGGGTGCCAAAACATGAAATAATCCTAGTACCTGTACGTTCAAATTTTTAGCATATTTTTCCTACAACATCTGAGTTAGGAAAATCAACTGTACTAATCGATATAGTTTTTGTATGATTATTTTCTAGCTTAAATTTATTATCATAGATAGTATTTTTTGTCTGCTCTGCAAGCTTACTTTAACGTTTTAAACTCAGTTTGTTATTATTTGCAATGTTTTAAAAAATTAATTAATTTAATTTACCCTACAAAATCTGTATGTTTTAATTTTTCAATACAATTTCAGCACAATTTTTATATATTTCAAATTTCAAATTTTTTTTTGTACGATTTCTCTACGTTAAAATTTCTGTACAATAATTACACAATAACCGTATGATTTCAGTATACACTTATATGAAATCAGTACAAAACATGTACAACTTTTTTTCATAGGAGAACTACCCGGAGGTACTGACAAAGATTTTGTGATCACATGATATTAGGCTAACCCTATCTCACGGGTGGTGTCTGTGACAAATAACGAATGACAAATAGGATTTCACACCCTAAAAAAACAAAGTTCCCAGATTAAATAGTAAAAAAATGAAACATGATAGGCGTGACGTAATGTGACAGATAAATATATAAGTTACATGGCCAAGGATTTTTGTGGGAAATTGATAATAGCATGCATTAAACTTCCCAGCAATACCATCAAAATAAGCTTGAATTATGTGATTATATATGTATAATATAGATAATTTTAATAAACCAATCTTAACTTATACTAACCAAATCTCATATGACATGTAAAGTAATCTTAACCTAGCCCTAGTGTTGTGCTACAAGTAAAAGGTGGAATCTGTGACAAATAATGAGTGACAAATAGGTTTTCACATCCTAAAAAAAACTAAGTTTCCAGATTAAATAGTAAAAAATAAAACATAGTAAGTGTGACGTAATGTGACATATTATTATATAATCATAGTAGCTGAGTTTTTGATAGTGATACTGAAAAGATCATGCATTATGCATAATCCCTAACCCTAAATCTAAAGAGTGTGAGAGATTGCATGTGACAAATATAAGGATGGTAATGGTCGGTTATGGTCGATCAACGGTCGGTCAACGGTCGATTAGTGGCCTTTGACCAACTGACCTGTTATATTGACCGGTTGACCAGCCCATTTAACAATAATATAATTTAAAGTTCTTGATCGTTAATTTTAATTTAAGCTTTAAATAATACTAACATGGTATTTGCTAAAACTCTGAATTTTTATATATTTTACTTATTCTTTTAGGCTAACTCAATATGCATGTTAAGATTACTTTCATATTTACAGAATTATCGCGAACTTTTTTTAAAAAATAAATTAAAGATTTTTATATATATAAAATTGCATAAATAAAATGATTGTTAATTAAGTGCAAAGAATTCTTGGATTACTAATTAAAAAATGTTTGATCAAACGGTCGGTCAAAATCGGTCAAAATCGGTCGGTCAATTAAAATCAATTTTTTGATTTTTTTTTTTTTTTTTTTTTTTTTTTTTTGGTGATAACATTAGAATTTTTCTTTTTGATCTTTGAATTTCTTCTCAATATCTTAACGTAAATCATAAACGAATTATTGTCTTATATATATAGTTAACTGTCCGTTGTTGTTTTATATTGAGAAATCAAATCAACTCAAAAAACTATATCAGCTAAAAATTCTTGAATTAGTTTTAATTATTAAATCGCCTTTCTTAAAATTCGATGACAAATATTTAGATATTTATAGAAATATTATCATTGAAATTATAGGAAAAGCATCATAATGAAACAATTTGGTATGATAAACTTTAAATATTGAAATGATTTATTGACAGTTTTTAAAAAACAGAAATTTAATGACAAATTTCGGATATATTATATTATTTCATTAATTTATCAATATTTATATTTTATTTTTCATTAAAAATTATTTTAGAAATAATTATAAACTAATAAAACTAAGAATATCTTGTAGTGTTAGCGATGCTGATAAAACGAGAACAAGTTAAAAAAATCCATAAAGAATGAATTAGAAGTTTAAATATGATTAATAGAGTTGAATTTTTACCTGTTTTCTAACGATTTAAAATTTAAGATAAAAGTTGTATTAAATTAAAAAAAACTTATCAACATTATAAATATTTTCGGAAGCAATCCAGAGTTTTAAAATTTTTATTATTTGATAATATAAAGCTTTGATGTTTGTATTTTATAATAACATTGCTTTATTGCTATTATTAAAACTCTAAACAATCATATAAGTTGCTGCTTCACTATCGAAAATATCTACATCAATGGTTTTATTTATTCTCAATAATTTTTAAATCATTTTGCATTCGTTATTTGTGGAAGATGATACAACTTCTAGTGAAAAAACATAAACTCTAGTTGAATTACATATAAAAGGCAGAGTTACCAGAATAATAATCTGTAAGTAAGGATTATTAATTAAGACTTTTCGCCATCCTTTAATTAATTGACACAGTCTTAATTGATTAATATGGAGGAATCTTACCGATATCTCTATATAAAATTTGTATAAATAGACATTGTTTTTACATTTTTTTAGATAGAGGTTTTGGACATCTTCTCTAAGGCCTACAGTATATTTCAGAGGCAGTTTATTTTTGTATTACTTTGATTTTAATAAAAACTCAGATTGTACCATACTGATTCTATAATATTATTGAGTCCAGTATGGTACGATCATATATTTTATAAAATTACCATATTGATCATTCTGATTTTCCTCCTATAATCATTTGATTTTATCTTTTATTAAGGTATTTTTTTTTTTTTAGAAAATTGTTTTTATTGAAATGATCCTAATATAGAATGCAAAATCACTACTATTATCATTGAGATCATAACAATAGAGTATATAAAACCTATACAGTATAATTATAGAAAGTATTATACTATACTATTCTAGTTCTATATATAAATGTTTTTTATTATAGTATATTACTTTATTCAATTATTATACTGGTTTAATAATATTATAAAACTAGTATGATATAATCATAATTTGAAGGATATCAATCTGCTTGATTATATTGTACTGATCAAAATATATCATACCAGTTTTCCTTCTCCTTTTACTATCTCCTTCAAATCTGTCATACCACATCCTATAAGAAATCTAAATAAAAAATAATACATTTTTTATAAGATTGTATATGTATTTAATGATTTTGTATCAAAATTCTATATATAAGAAATTATTAATAAATTTGAAATAATGTAAAAATTATACGTAAATTAAAAAATATATATTCAAACTAAAATTATTTTCTTATATTTTAAATATGTAGAATATCAATTAAGCTTATATATATATTATATTTGCAATAATTCTAAAATTTATTACATCATTTTTATCTAATAGATTAAGTTTCTTTTTTTTAATTATCATGTTTATTAATCCATAAATAAGATTTATCATATTCTATAATTTCTTGTTTGATAATTATCATCAACTAATAAATATTGATAATCTTTTATTTATTTTCTATAGAAGAAAACTTTTTCATGTTATTTAAATTTTTTTTATGTTGATTTTTCAAATATAAAAATCATCTTTAAATTTCTCGTTTTTCCCTTAAAATTTTCTTTATTACTAATATTATTATCAATTTTTAGACTATAAATTTTAATAGAATAGTCTATATTAACAAAAATAAATCTTTTTCTAATTGTTGTAAAACATTACTTCATCAAAAAAATATAATAATAAAAGAATTTTTCAAGATAAGACAGATGTATCCAAAAATAATCTAAAACTTAAGAGGTTAAAAAAATAGAATGCATCTTATACAGTGATATTTAAATAAAAATGAGGCATTTAATTAGAAATGTGATATAAAAAGCATGATTAATATTCATCATCAAAGAAACTGCAACAAATGATCTTATAATAAAATGTAATCATAAATTAAAATATTGATCAATGAAATTGGTATTATGTGATATGATATATCACATTTAAAAATTAGGGTAAATGTAGTAATTATGAAAAGATATTTATCATAGTTAGAAAATTAGTGATTCTTAAATAGTCATGATATAGTAACTAAGCAATAAAATATGTAGTAATTAAAGATGGTGTAGCAATTAATTTCAAATTTACAACTTATTGCAACATAAGCTAAAATTGATTGCAACATATATTATAACAGTATAAGTTGCAACATATATATGTTAAAACTAATTGCTACATATGTTATAACATTAAAAGTTGCAACATATTAATTACAGTACTCATCTTTAGTAATTATAATTGTGCAATAATTAGATAATTAAAGGCAATCCTTATATAGTAATTATTTAATATATCTGTAATTTTAAATCAAATCAAAATGTATAAATAGGATAAGTTGGAATTATTTAAATGAAAGCAATCTTAAAGTAATTAATTTATGTGAAATGTGTTGCGAAAATTAGTAATGATGATTGTGCAATCACTTATAACGTTATAATATTTAATAAAATATATTTTTTTTATGTTTAACAAAATTATTCTCATTATGTTTATGTAATCTACTTATATATCATATCTATTACAGTTCATTAAGTCTTCATACTTAAATGAATCGCTATAATATTCAGCTTAAAAGGTCATAATGAATTTATAATCTTTGATGATAGGTAGCAGCAGCAATTAAGAATATTTCATTAAATTAACTTAAAGTCTGTAACATAACGAACTCAATCACTTACCTAAAAATGAATGTTCTATTTTTTAGATAACAACAGGTTTAAGTCTAAATAGATTGAATATAAAATCTATATATCTTCTGGAATAAATTGTAATAATATATTTAATTTTATTTAGTTTAACTGCAGTATATTAACTCTTTTACTTCTTTTCTTATATCAAATTATAGGTTCTCGTAATTTAAGTTTTACTTGCTTAAAACTGGTTATTATATATCAGAAAAAATTTAAACATAAATCTCTGTAAAATTTATTCTAAAATATAAATATTGCAAAGTTTTATACTGTAATATTTCAAAGGTTTGCAAAGGTTTATAGGCTTCACTAAGGTTGCTAAACAAAATACAGAGTTTAGATAAACGTCTAAATAGTAATGGTAAAACTTGGTTAAATTATATTAAAATCTTATTAAAAAATCTGCAAAATTCAGAAAAAGGTAAAACTATATCAAAGTTTATAAAATGGTAAAACTATATCAAACACTTAGTAAAAATTTAGCAAAATTAAAGGTTTAGACATTTAACCAAATTCAAAATGAGTTTAGACAAGCAACTTTAGGCTTCACAAATGTTTATAAATTGTAATATTATAAAAATTATACTTAAATATAGTCTTATGTAATATTTACTAGAGTTTTGCGATTTGATTTGATATTTGAATATTTGATTTGAAAATCAAATCAAATATAAATTCAAATTTATAATTGATTCGATTCGATCAAATTCAAATCAAAGAATGATTTATTTGATTAAATCCAAATTAATGTTTAATTCGATTCGATCAAATTCAAATTAAGTATTCAAATATTTAATTTGATTTGAATCAATAGTAAAGCCATCTTCAAAGTTTTAGGAGTAGCTCTTACTAAGAAAATCATAGCAAAAAGTGCCTTTGCAGCTTCGAAAATACCTTTTTTACTAAGAAAACCATAGTAAAAAATGCTTTTACGGCTTCAGAAATACTTTTTTTACTAAGAAATCTATAGTAAAAATGCTTTTGTAGCTTCGGAAATGCCTTTTTACTAAGAAAACATAGTAAAACGTCTTGCAGTTTCAGAGACGTTATTTTACTAAGAAAATATAGTGAAAAATGCCTCTGCAGCTTTGGAAACGTTATTTTATTAAGAAAACATAGTAAAAAATGCCTTCGCAACTTCAGAGACGTTTTTTTACTAATAAAATTATTACGAAGCTGAGATAACGATTATTATTAAGCTTTTTTAGTAAAACCAAAGCTGCGATGGTGGTTATTATTAAATTGTCTTAGTAAAACTAAAGCCGCGATGGTGGTTATTACTAAGTTTTCTTAGTAAAACTGAAGCTGCAATGGCGATTATTACTAAATTGTCTTAGTAAACTAAAGCTGCGATAGCAGTTATTACTAAGTTTTTTAATAAACTGAAATCACGATAGCGGTTATTATTAAGTTTTCTTAGTAAAACTGAAACTGCAAAGTTATTTTACTAAGTTTAATAGTAAAAATTCACCTGTTACTAAACTTATTTTGTAAAAGCTTTTTTTGAAATTTTTTAGTGTAATTACTAATAATTTTCTTAATTAAAACTTTAGAATAACTTTATTTTAATATATCAT
>CAMKVN010002899.1:0-11970 GCA_946474995.1 Funneliformis geosporum
TAAAATTACTTATAAAGAAAAACTTTTATTATTATAATTTTTATAATTTATTAAGAAATTTTATGATTTTAATTAATAATAAGTGATTTAATTAATATGCAAACATATAAATTTTTAAGAATTTTTAAAAAATTATTATAATAAATTTTTTGAAACTTAATTTTATAATTAAATTTATTTTAAAAACCTTTTAAAATACTTAATATTTTTGTTAATAAAATTAATAAAATATATTAAATTATATTTTTTATATAGTAATTATATTACTAAAATTAATATTTAATATTTTATAAAGAAATTAAGCAATTTTTTTTAATTTCGCAAGCAAATTTGCCTGCTAGACAATTTAAGGAATAATATAATAGCTTTTTCACAAAAATTTAAAGATATATGAAGTGATCTAAGAATTATGTACATATAAAGGAATAATAGATTGATTGCTTTGTAAATGAAAGTATATAATTTATATAATTATCATATATATAAAAAGTTGTTCAGAATAATCTGTAATAATTGATACAATATTTAATAAAAAATATTATTTAATAAAAGAATATTAGCAATATTTTATATCACTTTGAAGTAATTTGCAAGTAAATGTAAATTTATATTTTGAAAAGATATCATATAAACTAAAGATGTCTTATTAAACTATTTTTAGAAAATTTGAGTTTTGAGATATTTGAGATAAAAATATTTGTTTATAATAAATATCTTTACCTAAACTTTTAATAGGTTTTCCTAAATTCAATTAAGTTTCATCAAGTTTCAGATTTAAAAAAAAATCATTTTAAAGGTTTCGAAATAGTTTCTCAATTTTTAAGCTACTTGCTAAAATAGGTTTTGAACAGCATTATTAATATGAACTCCTTTTATAAAACTTTCTTTTTTTCTTTCTTAAATTGCATCATTATATATAATAGTAATTTTTGAATTACTAATAAATTATGATTAAATGTAATCAAATATGACTGAAATTTTTTTGTATTATAAAATATTACTATTGATTATAAATGAAAATTTTATTGATAATTTAGGAATTTTGTATAGTAATTAATTAATAATTTATAAATAAATAAATTTATAAAATATATGTTTTTAAATTAAAATGCTTTATTAGTTCAATTTTATTATTTTATTTATATTATATATATTATAATAAATTATAATAAATAAATAAATATCAATTGATATTTGTGATATGTTACTATTTTTAATAATGGTCACCTGTTGTTTTTGTTTATAAATACAAATACATAAAATAGATGATATAAAAATTTTTTCCCAAATTTCTTCGTTACTTTATAATAATCGTACACATAAATTTAATGAATTTAATGTCTGAAAGTGCACCAACTTCAAGTTCAGAACATGAGACTAGCCCTTCGGTTCGAAGGAAAAAAGCTACAAGGGCTTGTTTTCATTGTCAAAAAGCTCATTTGACATGTGATGATTGTGAGTATAATTATAATTGTAAGCTAAATAAAAATTGACAAAATTAAACTAACTTGTTTAAATGTGCCCGTAACTTTCATTTAGCTAGACCTTGTCAGCGATGTATCAAAAGAGATTTAGCAGCTACATGTACTGACGGAATTCGCAAGAAGGCTAAATATTTACAAGATTCAAATTATGAGGGTGCGCAAATTACAGTAAAGTTTGTTTTTATTAGAAGAAATATTGATCCATTAAAGATAGTTTATCTTTTAGTTTTAGTTTAAAGGGATATCATTATATTAGTTAAACAGATATTTCGACCTTTACTAACTTTGAAATACTCGATCTCAAATTTTATTACGATGAACCTGATTCACCATGAAACATCAAATTTTATACAAAAACACCACCTGCAACAACCTACATTTCCTATTCACTTTCAATATCAAATTATGATCACTATTATTTTGGTACGTAATATTTCAAATTCAGCTAATTTTTATTTTTAATAACTTCACTTAAAAAAAATTTTTTTTAAAAAAAAAAAAAAAGATAAATTCTTATGAATTACAAACAATATGTCACACGTTGCATTTTGCTACGTTATAGTCGGGCCACAACCTAACCAAACAGTATCAGTATTTATGCATAACGGATTTCAGTCAAGTCCTAGTGAGTATCACAATTTCGAAATACTCAGGTATTTCGAAATTTTAATATGAAATTTTAAAGATGAATATTTTATGGAATTTCACACGTCCAGCATATTTATAAAACTTTCGAGGGTAACATGCGTGATGATTTAATATGGACCACCTATTGACAACTTTATACAGTTTATAAATTTCTTTTTTTGTATCTTTATCTTTATTTATCATTTGTTTTTTTTTTTTCAAATGTTGTATTTATTCGATTTGTTTGCTTTTAAGGCAATAACCTTGTGGATTCTTCAATATTTGGTCCCGGAGGTTATCCTCTCGCAACGGCTAATTATGGTTTTGGTTCGGAAGCAGTTAATCTTGAATATTCAATCTTAAGTAATATGTTATCAACGGCTTCTTCAGAATCTATAGGTACACATCCGGGGTTTGCGGATATCGGAATGATGGATCAATCTTGGCAACAACAAAACACACATTTACAACAACAACGTACAAGTCCTATTATGGCAACAACGCCGACGAATAATATTAACGGTGTTGGTAATTCTACGATAGGAACTAGTCATAAAAGAGAAAATAGTGGGAAAAGAAAATCACAAACAAATACTCCTGAAAATGTTTATGCAAATGTAAAGAAACCTTTTTCTTATACGGAAGGTTTTCATTCACTAGTAAAGTATGTAAGAGAAAGGTATGTAATATTTTTTGTGAATATCAAATTTACAAATTTTGAAGAATTTTATCATTTTAATCTAAAAAAAAAATTTTTTTCCCCCCGAGATAGAATGGATAAGGATCATATTGAACGAATTGTTAGAGCATTAGCTACTTTCAGACCATCGTTTATTGCACTTATAATGAATCTCACCGAAGAAGATTTAATTTTTATGGAAAAATGCTTTCAAAGAACAATATTAGTATGTAATTTCTTAAAAGTTAGCACCGATATAAATTTTTATACAATCACTTTACTTAAAATATATTATCTTAGGAATTTGAGAAATTAATAAGTTTTTCTGGTACACCAACGGTAGTTTGGCGTAGAACTGGAGAAATTGCTTTAGTAGGGAAAGAATTTTCTTTGTTGACTCAATGGACAAAAGACCAATTACTTGGAAAAACAACTTACATATATGAGGTACGACCCCAGAAATAATGTTCTATGATTTAATAATTTTTTTATTTATTTATAACATAAATTACGTATATGATTTAAAAGGTTATGGATAATCAATCAGCTGTAGAATATTGGGAAAAGTTTGCTTCTCATGCGTTTGATAATTCTAGACAATCTGTTATGACCACTTGTATCCTAATGAGGCCTACGGGTATGCCAGTACCATGTACTTTTTGTTTTACAATTAAACGAGATATTTTTGATATCCCTTTGGCCATAGTTGGGAATGTAAGTTCAAGGTACTATAATGCTTTTTAAAATTAAATATCAGGCTAATGTTATTAACTACTTTATATTTTTTTATAGTTTCTACCTATTTTGAGTTGAGTGTTATCAAAGTTTATGAATCAGTAAATAAAATGTAATATAAAATAAAAATCTTGGTTTATTATTCGTGTTAATTAATTTTAAAAAACATTTAATATATTTTTGAATTACTACTTCATATATTAGATTTATATTGATATAGGTTATTTTAATAGTTGTGTACATGATATTATCTTTATTATTTATAAATATTTTTCGTAATATCTAGTTATTAAAGTATATATATAGGACGTAATTTATTATTAAATAGTATTAGTAGGAGTGCATGATAATTTTGATGTCAAGTTAAATTAATGTAACGATATAATTAATATCATTTAGAAAGACAATAAATTGTAAATTTTTTAAAAAAAAAAATGGTTTATTTACAATAATATTAACAATAAATTAAGATAAATATATTAAAATAATTAGTTATTAAGGATTAATTTCTTCTAGTTTTTTGGGGGGATATTTGTAAAGGAAAAATGGTTATGAGGGAATCAACCACATGCTGAATAAAAGTATGATTTTATATAGTTCCAGATCGTCATTTTCCTAATTAATCTATTTGGTTACTTTTCAAAAGTTCTTTTAATAATAAAGTGGCAACTAAAAATCAATTGGATTTGTTTAATCAAAATCATTGAACTATCTCCAAACGATTTGTTATTACTTTATATCCATCCATTTCATCAATTTCCAACTCTTGCTTTTCACCAAGTGGCAAAATTGCAAGATACAAGACAAAGGCGAAATAAATAACACCACAAACATAACCCACATATAAATTTGGTAATTCTTCTAGGTATGCTATAAATAAGAAAAGATTAAAGCCAATAATAATAAAAGCTAATCCCCATGTAATATATTTCCAAATATGATGAGATCTAAATGTATGTCCCATTACTTCCTTTGAGCTAGTAAGCTTAAGGATTGGAATTAATGCACAGGGAAGACAAAGACTCTGAAGAACATTTAATAGTTCCCCCATTGTATCAAAATGACCAACCTTTTTTATTTATTTTTTTGACAAAATAAAATAAAATAATAAATAAAAATAAAAAATGTAATAAAAATGTAACAAAAAAACATATATCATATGAACTTACCGCAAATACCGCAACAAACATAGAGGGTATTAAAGCGATACCACGCGTGATGGCTACACGATGCCAAGATTTTGAAAAAATCTTTCCAAAATATCCCTCAACAACATATTGGCCTGCTAAAGTTCCTGTCATTGTGGAACTTTGTCCGGCGCTCAATAATCCTAGTGCCCAAAGATATCTTGCACCTCTACCTAGAGTTTTTGTTAAAACATCTGCAGCATCATACAATCCTGGTAAAGCTATTAATTTACCAGGAATGTAAAAAACTCGAGCAAAAACAACTACAATTGCCATATTGATGAGATAAGAACAGCATAATGCTAAAGCACTCTCAATTGAAAAATAAAAATTAGCTTCTTTGAGTTTCGCTTTGGAGCTAGGATCCGTTTTACGTGTCATGACTAACGCTGAGTGAAGATATAAATTATGTGGCATGATAACTGTTTGAAACATAAAAAAAAACTATTAAGGATCTTTTTTAAAAAATTTGCGGTTAAATTCAATTAAATAATTCATACCAGCACCGATCATTGCTACAGCTTGTACAACAGCACTAGGTGGAACAGCGGGAATTAACATTCCTTTAAATATCTCTCCTATATTTGGCTCACTCTGAAACATTTCAACCCAAAAACAAACAGCCATAAAGGCAATCAACGTCATAAAAAACGCTTCTAGTTTTCTTACGCCATAATTTTGTAATAACATAAATATAAAGGTATCCATGGCGGTCAACATTGTTCCAATCCATAAAGGTAACCCAAAAAGGATTTTTATGGCAATAGCAGTTCCGACTATCTCCTGAATATCTGAACCTATAATTGCAATCTCTGTAAATAACCAAAGTATTATCGATATTGGTGTTGAATAATAAATTCTAATGAGCTGTGCAAGATGTTTTCCAGTCACAACTCCGCAACGGGCCGAAAGAATCTGGATTAATAAACCGGCAATATGAGCGTATAATAAAATCCACAGCAAAGAATAACCGGCCGCTGCTCCACTTTGCAAATCTGCTTCTAGGTTTCCAGGGTCCAAATATGCTACGGACATTAAGAAGCCTTCCAAAAGCAAAAAAATATATAGCATATACATTATATTATTATTATTGTATATAAATAATATGTTTTTAACAAAAAAATAAAAATATTATTAAACCCCACCCTTATATAACTTTGTTAAAGAGCTTGCTTCAACATAAAAAAAAACAACGAACAGCACGTAAAATGGGAAAAAAAGTTACCAGGCCCTGTATACTTCCACAGTTTCTTCCAGCTAAATTTGGTTTGAACATCGCCAGTATCAACTTCTGCTTCAATCAGTTTATCACCGAATTCTACAAAATCATGAACCAAACCATGAGGAACATTAGGATCGTCAATAACTTCGTCAGTTGTCACAGCTTCCTCCGAATTAGTTTTTTGAATTAGCGGAGCTATATCGCTTGTTACTTCTTGTGGCGGCATGATGTTACAAAAACTTGCGTTTGAGATGATTTAATAAAAAGAATTTTTATACTTCTAAAAAATTTGAATTAAACGAATTACCATTTTAAGTTAAGTTTAAGTCTAAGTCATAACAATTTTGCCGATCATTCCAAAATTATCTTTTGAAAAAAAAAATCTTGCAAATCTTATTATTTCAAAAAGCAACGCCATATTGCCGATCATTTGCCGATCATTTTATCATTTTTATCATATATTGAAAATGCTGTTATACAATTATTTAGCTTCAATTGAAAATTCCTACATAATAATATATACTAAAATTTTGCACATAACTTTATTTTCATATGATCAAATAAAATATAAATTTTTATCGAATTTGAATCATTATTGGGCAATATTTACTAGAAGTAACATTGAGCAATTAAATAAAAAAGGTGTTGAAATTAATAAGTTTAAGTAGCTCCAATTGTAAAATTTACATTAATAACATGTATTAAAATTTTATACTTAAATTTATGTTATTTTAGGAATATAGAGTATTAATTTTTATTAAAATTCAATCATTATTGGGTAACATTCATATTAAGCAACTTTTACAATTAATATTTAAAAAGATGTTAAATAAGCTTTTTTAATTTTTTATTAAAATTAATTATAAAATTTAATATTTCTATTAGATATTATTATAATTTTGCCATATTTGAGTTTGAATTTCATACTGATTATTTATATTATACTCAACTTATTCTAAAAAAGTTTTAACATTTTTATTTTCATCTATTTTTAAATCATTTTCATTATTTTTAATTTCAGATATTTTAGTAGTTTAGACAATCTTTTATTTAAGTTATTGATGTTATTCTTAATGCTTTCTGATAAATAATTAAAACAATGTTTACATTTTTCATTATAAAAACTTAAACATTCTTTATGATAACTATAACCACAAATTAAAATAATTATATTTGATGAATCTAAATTATTTAATAATAAGCAATCTTCTGCATCATATAATCTATCTTTAAAAAGTAATTTTGAAATACTCCAAGCACTCCAAGCTAAAGAAAGAACATTTAGATCTATAATTTTATCATTAAAACTTGAAAGTTTAAACGTTCTATTATTCTGATTTTTAATTATGAAAAATTTTATCAAAAAAAGATAATAAAAATAATGAAACTTTTTTTTCTAATGATATTAATTTAACTTTTGAAATATCAGAATTTTTTTGAATTAATATATATTTCTTTAAAACTATTATTATTCCTTTCAAGATCAATAAATTTTGTTATTTGAATTATTTGATTTTTTTGAATTTAATTTAATAGTTTAATATCGAAGAGAGTTATGAAGATTTTTAATAAAATAATCATTAAATATTGGTAAATTATTTTTTAAAATATCAAACATGAGATGTTTATTCAATATCTAATAAAACACATCACTTAAAAATATAAGTGATACTTTATTATAATTGTGTCTTTGAATTTTTGAAATAATACTCAAATTTTTATAATACTTTTTAAATATCCTTCAAAAAATTCACATCTAAAAAGTTTAATATATATATCTAATGTAAGTGATATAGAATTATCTAATAAATCTATCATTATTAGATATTCTATATTTTTTATATTTTTAAAACTATTAATAACTAAATTATAAATATTTTTTCATCTATAAAAAGTTAAATATAATATAAAATTAATGAGTCTAGACTTTAGTTTTTATGCTAAAATTTTATTTCTTCAAATAAATTATAGAATAACATTTTTAAAAAAATATATATATTTGAAATAATGTTTCTCAACTATTTAAAGAAATATGAAGTGATACAATCATAGGAATTAAACTTAAAATTTGTGATGGAATTCCAGAATCATTTTGCTTTTTAAGTCTTAATGTAATAGCTCTTCTTAAATTTACTTGATCAGGCTAATCACATATTGTAGAATTACAAAATTTTTTAAATAATTTTGCTTTTCTATTTTTCAAATATATTAAATATAATATTTGTAGATTCTATATAATCTTTTTGTATTATATAAAATACTACCCTATTAAAGTATCCAGTCAACTAATAAAATTTTATTTTATTATTAAATTTATTAAATTTTATTAAATTATAAATAATGCTTATTATTTAGTTGGCTATCCATTATTTTTAATGCATGCTTCAATTCAATGTGGCATGCTTTCAATTAAATTTATATAGTTTCAGATAGGATTCTTTTTCATTCTTCTTGTAATGCTTCTTCAAGTTCATAAAGATTTTTCAGATGTACAGTTCATTTTCGAAGCCTTCGTTCAAGTTCATGCCACAAATGTTCAATAGGATTAAGATTCAGAGATTGAGAAAGCTAATCTGAAAGAATCTTAATATTTTTCTGTGCAATTTATGAGTTTTTCTCATTTTAAATGATGCAGTAAACAAAAAAATAAAGATCAATAATAATAAAATTGATTGTTTTATTTATTTTTATTGCTAAATCTGATGTATTTATTGTAACAAATATAAATATATTTATTTTAATCGTCAGAACCGTGGCATTCATTTAAAATAAAAATATATGCATATTATTATATTAGATCATGAGTAAATCAAAAAGAGCTTAACCAGATACTTTTAATAGGGTAGAATAGATGCAAAATAAAATATACTAATTTGCTATTTTTCATTAATTTAAATTTTGTTGATTTTGAATACAACCATTATAATTATGAACAGTAAGAAATTCCATTTTATTTTCATAAAATCATCAAATAAATATTGTTACCATTTTTTATTTAATTGATAATAATTTTTACCTAAATTATTCATAAAACTAATATCAATATAATTTATAATTAATTTAAAATCAATACCTTTAGGATTATAAATTGGAATATTATTTGATAAATAATAAGATATTTTTAAAATATTAGAATTTGAATTTAATATTGTTACAAAATGATTATAGTTATATAATGATACTGTTCAAAATTTATTTTAAAATGTAGCTTAAAAATTGAGAAATTATTTGAAACCTTTAAAATGATTTTTTTTTTTAAATCTGAAACTTGATGAAACTTAATAAAGTTTAGGAAAACCTATTAGAAATTTAGGTAAAGATATTTATTATAAACAAATAATTTTATCTCAAATATCTTAAAACTCAAATTTTCTAAAAATAGTTTAGAGAGGTATCTTTAATGTCATATGTATTTAATAAAGTTGATTGATTTTGTCGATAAATATTATGATAATCATCAATATTAATTCGTGATTTGTATATAAAGTAGAGAAAATCACTATTCTGATTTGGGACACCAATCATATATATATATATATATAGAAAATCAGTCATAATTCATTTTTTTTGAACTAAGCTAGGGTCACCATTTTGTATGACCTAAGTGCCATATTAAATTTGCTAATAATAAAATACTATATACATATATTTTTGCATTTTTTATGCTAAATTATGAATAAAAATTTTGACTTTTACTTGCAGTGTCACCAGATTCCTGTCTATAAATATAATAGTAAATTCACAATTTCAACAATTTGATTTCTCATTTTATGACAAACCACTTAAAAAAAATGTTATTTATTGTCAAAATATACAAAGTTTTTATTTATTTATCAAAGTTTACAGTTCTAATCTTTGTTGACTAGCGATAAAGTTTATTGGGCTTTTACTTTATGATAGACTTGTGCATATTGAGTAATTTAATTACTAATTGTGAAAATTTTTGGAATTTCTTCCTTCTCTAAAATTTCTTCTTCCACTAATCCTTTTAATTCATTATGCATCTCATGAGCTGTATATTTTTCGCTTTTGTTTATATCTCTAGCTAAGAAATATGTCTCAAGTAGTGTTCTGCATAGATCGGATCAGATCAGATTTAAGCAAAATCTGATTCGATCTGAATTCGAAAAATCCAAATCTAATTCGATTCGAATCTGACAAATCTAAATCTGAATCTGTATCTGAATCTGACAAATCTGAATCTATATCCGTATCTGATAGATCAAAAAATTTTTTAACAAAAATCTGTCTCTGACGTTCTAAACGACATTTTAATGTTAAAAAAAACAACAATTTTATTTTTTTTAATAAAAAATCTGCCTTTAATGTTCAGATCGGCATTTTTATATAAAAAATTAATAAAATTAATTTTTTTATTAATAAATGCCGCGTTTGACTTTCAGGGCGGCATTTTATTATTAAAATTTAATGTTTTTAATAATAAATGCTGTGTCTGACTTTTGGGGCGCATTTTAATATAAAAAATTAATAAAAATTAAATTTTTTATTAATAAATGCTGCATCTGTCTTTCGGGGTGGCATTTTAATATAAAAAATTAATAAAAATTAATTTTTTTATTAATAAATGCTGCGTCTGACTTTTGGGGTAGCATTTTATTATTAAAATTTAATTTTTTTTAATAATAAATGCCGCTTCTGACTTTCTGGATAGCATTTTAATATAAAAAATTAATAAAATTAATTTTTTTATTAATAAATGCCGCATCCATCTTTCAGGGCGGCATTTTTATATAAAAAGTTAATTTTTATTAATTTTTTTATTAATAAATACTACGTCCGACTTTTGTGGTGACATTTTAATATAAAATTAATAAAAATTAATTTTTTTATTAATAAATGTCGCATCCAACTTTCAGGGTGGCATTTTATTATTAAACATTAATTTTTTTAATAATAAATGTCGCCTTTGACTTTTGGGATAGCATTTTATTATTAAACATTAATTTTTTTAATAATAAATGTTGCATTTGATTTTCAGGATGGCATTTTGTTATTAAAAATTAATTTTTATTAATTTTTATTAATAAATGCCATGTCTGACTTTCGGGCGGCATTTTATTATTAAAAATTAAATTTTTTTAATAATAAATGCTACGTCTGACTTTCGTTTGGCATTTTATTATTAAAAATTAAATTTTTTAATAACAAATGCCACGTCTGACTTCGGGGTAGCATTTTTTATTTCAAATCCAACAAATCGGATCTAAATCCAAATCTGAATCTGATGGATTGAATCTGAATCCAAATCTGTATCTGTCAGATTAAATCAAATCCAAATCTGAATTTGATCCAGATCTGACAGATCGAATCAAATCAAAATCCAGATCTGAATCTGATTCAAATCCGATAAATCCAATTCGATCCGATCTGTCAGATCCAGATCAGATTCAGATTGAATTAGATTTTTTGCGGAATACTAGTCTCAAGATATGAAATCACATTTTTGCTTATTTGTTTACCTCCTTCTTTTTTACCAAATTTCTGTCTTTCTTTCAAAGCCTATTCATTCACTTGATAATGCAAAATCTAATGTACAAGCCAAAATTTGCCTTAACAAATCAGAATCAATAGCTTCAGTATTTGATACATCTACTATTTGAAAAAAAAGAAAAATAAGCTTTGAGGTAATACAATCATGATATTATAGTAAAAAAATAATTTACCTGTATTTTGTTTGATGTTTCATCATTCAATTTACTTTGTAAAATTTCTACTAATACAATTCTATCGTTGCTTATATTCGTATTAATATCATAATCATTCAATTTTTTTTAATTCTTCAATAGTAAAACGGTTTGCATTAATTTCTAGTTCAAAAAATCATGTAAAAAATTATGCAAAAAGATCAATTTTAAATCAATATACACTACCCTCAGAAAAGTATCCGGCCAAGCTCTTTTAAATTTTTTTAAGATCGGGTATATTAATCTATAAAAAATTTTTTTTAAATAAACCCCCTAATTTTGACGAATATGGTTATATGTTTATAATTGTGAAACAATGCATAGATCAGTT
>CAMKVN010002900.1:0-11960 GCA_946474995.1 Funneliformis geosporum
TCGTTTGAAATGGTGGTAATTTTTTGTTTTTTGAGAGAAGTGTTTTCAGTTGTATTTATATTTTTAGAACCAGAAGCTTCAGCGTTGTTGTAGTTTGGTCTTTTGTTAATTTGTTGTGTGCGTTTGTGTTGTTTGTTGGCAGAGGTAGCTCTAGTAACAGGCATTTTGTTTTCTTTGTCAATCTTTTTTAAGTAACTGGGAAGTCGTAAGAGAGAGTTTTTTTTTTTTTCCAAATCAATTTTACTACTATTTTAGGAAATCAATTTATGCAGATCATTTCATTACTTAATTTATGCATTAAATTGATGATCGATTTTGTAATACTAATTTGATTAACTGTAGATCATCTGTAGATCAATTTTGCAGATCTAATTTCAAGGGTAACAATATTATTTATCAATCAATTCCTAAATAGTATATTAATATATTTTTAGATTACTAAGTAAAAAAGTAAAAATCTTACAATTTTATAATATTTTATTTTGAAAATAAAAAATGACATTCTGGCTTAATGATTAAGTTATGAGTCTTCTATATATTAAAGCTTCATTACACAGTAATTAGCTATTGATTCAGGTCTTAGCTAAGATATAAAACTGTATGATTTTCATAAGAATTTTATTGTGGCTAAATTGATAGATGTATATACTAATATATATATAAATCTGATTAATTGATCTATTGATCAATATTGATCATGCTGAAATACTACACAATATTAAAATATGTAGATACAAATGAAAACTTAAATCAATAGGAACTTGTTTTTCACTAATTGGTCTGTAATAAATACATTTTTATGTCTTATATTGCAGAGATTCTTAATGAAGTTTAAAGAAATGATTAATCAAATTTAGTAAATTAAATCAACAGTGATAATAATAATAATACATTGCAATATTGTTTAATTAAACTATTACTAGAGTTAGAAGTCAGGTTCAATTTCTAAATTATTTAACATTTTGGATATCAAAGTCATCTAGTTGATGTGATCTATATGTGTAAAGTTAAAAATCATTATTTGTGCAAATTTTGTAATACTATCCTATGAATCTTATAGCTTTTTATATAGTTATCATAATCCTAAATCAAGTAATTAGATCTTAAGGAATAGAATAATAACATTATAGATACATATTTCATTCTTATCTTTCTAAATTTAATAATCTTATATGAATTTAATTTTTGAAAGGTTTTTAATTTCTTATTATTATCTGTTATATTATGTTAAAAAGAAATTATAGACAAACACTAATACTTTAAAATTAAAAACAGAATACTTTATTTTTACTAACAACTATTTCTAAATATATTTACTAAAACAAAATCAGAATATAAATCAAATCATAAAAAATTTTATCATTATATTTAAATTTTCTTACTAATCTTTAAAATCAAATTATTGGTATATAAAAACTTTATAGTAGAAAATAAGAAAACTTTAAAAAATTTTTTAAATTTTTCTTTCTTTCTACTGGAAAACTCCTATATAATAATCTTAATTAGCAATTTTAAATACTTAAACTTTTATGATAACTACAGCTATTATGAATCTTTGTGATAATATACCAGTTTAAGTAAAATACAGTTTTAATATATTTGAGTGATACCAATTATAAGTTCAGGATTTAGAAATAAATTAGTAGATTATTACATACATTAAAAAGAAACAACACTTGAACATCTTGTTTAATTGTAATGATCTATTAAAATTGTACGTTAATAATACACATGTTATATATCTTAATAATTCTTTATTATTCAAAATATATATAATAGTATAATTGGAGTAATAGCTGATATAAATTGATTTACATAATACGTTTCTGTTTGTGACTCAATAATTGATTTTACAAACTTTTTTACAATTACCATATAAGATTTAACTTTACTAAAGGTTTGTTTTGCTTTAAATGAAAATATTTTTTTACCTGATCATCTAAATGTATCAGCATTTATGACTGATTAAAATGTTATTTTAGAATATCAAAAATTACTTGATATCTCTATGACAAATTCTTTTTATATCATTTATCCAATATAATAAAAAGTATTATTTAATTTAATATTATTTAAACATAAATGACCCAATTAATTTATTTATAAAATATAATATTCTAAAGACCTTCAATTATACTCCAATCATTTTTTATAATAAATTAATAAATCTATCAATTCTCATCTTTTATTTTAGATTATTTTACACTCTATAAAAATATCCTATAATTATAATCTGATATATCATTTTATTGGATGAATTGCTATGTAACTACCTTCTCCCTTGTATTTAGGGTTGGTAAAAATCCTAATTGGTTCTAATTGATCCTGATTAATTTTAAAAAAATTATTAAGTTTTAAAGATTTAAATTTAAAATATCTTTAAAATTTTAGACCTAGGACCTAAGACCTAGATCCTAAATTAAGTATATTTATTATTTTTAAAGAATTTTTTTATTTTAAATTAATAAAATAATTGATATATAATAATTAATAAAAAGATTAATTTATTATTAAAAAATTTAATTAATAGTATATAAATTAAAATTATCTTTAAATTCTTTAAGACTACTGGAAAAAAAAAATACTAAATACATAACTTTCGTATGTTGTTCTATTATCCTTTGATTTGATTGGTCAATTAAAAATTAACCTGAATAAAAGTCCGGACGCAATCATTTTGATATTTTGATCTGATTTTTTTTTTTTCTTTTTTTGACAGTTATCATGGTAATTATATTTTAATTATAAAAGATTAGAAATTATATGAAATTTAATTAAAATTTTATTTATTTGATTTATTTGGAGATAGCCACAAAATGAGTATATTGAAAAGTCCATTAAAAAATATGGACGAAGATTAGATTATGAAGAGCGCAAGTAAAGTAATATTAATAAATTTATTAGTTTGAATGATTAATTAATTATTGATTAAGTTTTATAAATTAAGGCGAAAGAAGAATGCTCGTGAAGCTCATAGCTCTTCAGCTTTTGCGCAAAAAGTTCATGGTATAAGAGCAAAATTATACAACAAAAAGCGACATGCAGAAAAGATAGAAATGAAAAAGAGGTAATTATTATAAATTTATTTCCTTGAACTGAATAACGATTTATGTTTTTAACATTTACTCATTGTTGCTTACAAAAATAAAGGATTAAACAACACCAAGAGAAATCAGTTAAACAAAAAGATGGACAAGGAGTACCCGAAGGAGCGTTACCGACATATTTACTAGATCGTGAAGGACAACAAAGGGCCAAGATATTATCAAATATGGTAAAACAGAAACGTAAAGAAAAAGCTGGTAAATGGGACGTACCATTACCTAAAGTTAGAGGTATCGCAGAAGATGAAGTGTTTAAAGTTGTCAAAACTGGAAAAAATAGAAGTAAGTAGTTGCAAGTTTTTTTGGGGGATAATTAATGTTTTTTCTGAAATTCATCCAAGAATTTTGCTTTCTCTTCTATTTATATAGCTAAACAATGGAAACGAATGGTTACCAAAGCAACGTTTGTTGGAGATGGATTTACTCGTAAACCGCCAAAATATGAAAGATTTATCAGGCCTATGGCACTACGTTATAAAAAAGCTCATGTTACACATCCGGAGTTGGGGGCTACTTTTTATTTACCCATCATTAGTGTAAAGAAAAATCCACAGAGTCCACTTTACACACAATTAGGTGTACTTACTAAAGGTACCGTTATTGAGATCAATGTTTCGGAATTAGGACTTGTTACAACTTCTGGAAAAGTTGTTTGGGGTAAATATGCTCAGGTTACGAATAATCCCGAAAATGATGGATGCATTAACGCAGTTTTGCTTGTTTAAATTTTGAAATAAGAAAATAATAATTATCTTAGAAAGAAAAATCATGTAATAAATTATAAAAATAAATAAATCCTAAAATTACTCAATTCTGATTATTGTATTTCCAAACCTTCTATATTATTTATACATTATCTAATTCCTCTTCCTCCTCCTCGTTCTCTTTAACAAGTATATTTTTATCCCCATATTTTTCTTTAATTCTCTTATTTCTTTTTAATTTTTTTTTTCTGATTTTTTCTCTTTTTGAATTAAACTTACTTAATTCACCATTATAGTAATTGTCTAATCTTTCTATCAAGATTTTTCTTGCTATATTTCTATTTTGTTGTAATGATCTAGTTTTTTGGCACTTAAAATTAAAAAATATATAAAATATTCAATATATTATTAAAAAAAAAAAAAAAAAAACCTGAAGCTACCTGAACTCTTATTCCTGTCGGGACATGTCTTAAATCTACACAATTTGATGTAGTATTTATTTTTTGTCCACCATTGCCTGATCCTTTTACAAATGATTCTATTAAGTCTTGCTCATTCAACTTAATTTCAATCCTTTGTTTCCTCTTAAGCTTATTTTCATCATTAATGTCTTCTTTTATTTGTTCCTCTATAGAGTTAATAATAATCGATTCATTGGAAAATAATGAAACAGTCGTAAATAAATTGTTTCTAGATATATTATTAAAATGATTTTTATTTTGGAATTTTATCTTAATGGTATTTTTATCGTGAAATGTACGGAGACATATATGAGAGATATTCCGAGTAAGTTTGATTTGGTGTAGTTGAAGTGCACGAGATAGAAACGAGCGCGCTATTATTAGTGCCATTTCTATCGGAAAGAAAACAAAAAAAAACTAAACATAATATGTCAAGTTATTTAAAGTTAAATTTTCATGTGATTTAAAATAGATTTTTTTTTTTGGATCGAGTAAAACAATTTTACGCGTCTATTTTTAATTTAATCTGAATTTCCTAAGGTATACTATTTTTTTTTGTTTTAAAAAAAGTTCATTCAGATGTAATTTTTCATTTAATATCTTTTTTTTTTTTTCACTCTTTTCAAAAAAAAATAGTGACGCGAAAAAAAACAAACAAAAAAAAAAGAAAAGAAAAAAAAGAAAAAAAAAATGCTATTCATATAGGTAATATAAAGAATAAGAAAAAATTAAAAGAACTAATATAACTAAAATGTCCTCTTTCCTTTTTTTTTTTTTTTTTTTTTTTTGAATCTACCTATTTTATATATATATAAAAAAACCTATATACAATCCTATATACAAAACCAAGGAAGTGTAATAGCGTAAGTAGGATTAATATAAAATTTTCTTTTAACTGAAAATTTTTTTTTTTTGTGGCAATAATGTTTTTTTCATATACTAGATATTTTGTTAACTAAGTAAATTTTTTTTTTCTTCATTGATACTAAAATTTTAAATTCTGAATAATATAACTAAAAATAATGATGAAAAATGAAATTGAAAAAGGAGAGTGGGCATAAATGTGTATTTGTATATACAAGGTTTTTATGAAGAATAAAAAGAAAGTATATATACAAAAATAGTGCTCACACAACTAAATATATATAAATATAAAAAATATATAGGAAAAAAATATAGATGTATTTTCAGAAGGTAACGATCGATTGCTGAAACATATTAATAATAAGATTGTTGATGCATAGCATCCAAGACTTCTTGAGAATCTTCATCCCAAGGTTTCAATACATTATTTTCACCATCGGGAGGAAACCCGCTCCATTCTCCATATGGTGGTTGTTGATAATATTGAGAAGGAGGATGTGGATGATGATGAACAATATTCCCATTTGGAATAACAAGACTATTATGTGCGAACTTGCAATCATCTCCATAACGACAATAACCTTTAACGAAAAATCTACAAGGAGTTGAACTTCTAGGATGAGTTAATACTCCAAATTTTAAATCATTACTATTAATCCCGTTTCCATTTGGCACATTTGGCACTATCGCACTAATTCCATTTTGATATCCCTGTCCATTTTGTTGTACTTGATCATCGTGAGAATATCGACAATTTTCTCCGTAACGACAAATTCCGCGTGCAAAATATCTACAGAGTGGTTTATCAATTTGTTGTTTAATCTCTGCGGATGTGGTTTCGCTCACTTCCCCAGTGTTAGTGTCTCTGTTATTGGTTTGGTTAGGTACACCACTTTCATTTGAAGTATTTGGTAATTCTTCTTGAGGAAGTTCTCCTTCTTCTTGTTCTAACACCTTTTCGACCTGAACTTCGTCACGTTGTTGCATCATGTTTCTTCAAATCTATTTTATGCTTTTTGGAAAAAACCGTAATCTATAAAGTCAAAGGAGCGTAAGTTCTAACTCTATATATTTACTTATACATAACGATTAAAAAATGGAAAACTTTCTTCAAAAATTATGATTCCTATATCTAAGAGAAAAAAAATATGTACCAGATAATGTTTTTTCTTCGACCGTTAAATTGATTTTATATATACAGGTAATAAATGTCGTATCACTGGCACTTACTGCTCAGTCGATTTCTTTTCTTAATACCTAGAGTAAAGAGTAGATTTCCTACTTTTAAACGTTTCTTGATAAGGAGTAAGATTTTTTTTGTAGGAACGAACGTATTCTTTTTCTTATAAAAAAAAAAAGAATTTTTAATCAAAAAAAAAAAAGAACCTATGAATCACGGGTTATCCAAATTTATTTTTTTTTTTTGCTGCGCTTTTTTTCCATCACGACGAAATTTATAATGGCAAGATTAAATTTCCGAAATGTTTTAATTTAACAACACGTGATGTGAAGTAGTATGTCGATCACTTCTCTAAATAACGTTTATAATGTGAATTTTACATGTGAACACTTTAACAGACCACTCCCGAAGTTGGAAACCAGCGAAGAGGCTTATGATTCGACAAGGTGCATTTAATAAATCTGACGGGTATTTGCTCGCAGATCCGGATAAAATGTTTGCTATTATTTGTTTTTCATTAGGGTCTTTAATATTTTATAAATAAATTGTAATTATTATTTAATTTTTTAAGGTTCTAATAACAACTTTCCAAAAGTTTTTCTTCCCTCCAAATCAATATGGGCCTGCTTAGCTTCACTTAATTTGTATGTTTTCCAAATTTTAATTTCTAAGCTTTCTTCAATTACCATTTCAAGGAATTGGGCGGTGTGCTTTTGAAATTCTTCTTTTGTCGTAAGGTAATTGAACAATGTTGGTCTCATCAATTTTAAATTTTTTTCTGCCAACCTTGAAATTGTAAAAGGTGGCACGGGGCCACTAGCATTTCCAAATGAAATCACAGATCCAAGTCTTCGTGCACAAGCTAAAGATGTTTCCCAGGTATTAGCACCGACCCCATCATAAACTACATGTACTCCATGTTTATTTGTGATCCTTTGAACCTCTTCTATCACATTTTGATGAGAATAATTGATTATATGATCTGCTCCAGCAGCTTTTGCTATTTCTGCTTTTTCTGAAGTCGAGACCGTTCCAATTACATTGGCACCGCGTTTTCTTGAAAGTTGTGTAAGAAGAAGTCCTACACCTCCTGCGGCTGCATGGATAAGAACCCAATCATTTGTTTGTACGGCATAAGATTGCGTAACTAAAGTCCATGCAGTTAAACCCTTTAAAAATAGAGTGAACGAAAATGTTTCGTCGACGAAATTATAAAATTTGAACCTTATAAATGATCAATAGAAAACACATTATACCTGAAGAAGAGAAGCAGCGGCTATCTTAAAATCTATTCCTACTGGTAATTTTGCAACGTACTTTGCATTAGCGGTAGTATATTCCGCATAACTTGGCGCTCCAAGGAAAACCACATGATCACCAGGACAAACATCTTTTACACCTTCGCCAACGGACTCTACAATTCCGGCACCTTCTCTGCCAATGACTGTAGGAAGGTTTAGTTTATAAAGACCCGATCTAAATGATTTGTGAAACTTATATATGTTATTCATAATATATTTACAATATAAATATATATCTATATTTTCAATTGAAATTTACCTATGATAAGTATCAATGTAATTGACTCCAATGGCGAAATTCTTAATAAGAACATCATCAAGTCCCGTAATACCAGGGCGCGGAATTTCCGAATACTCTAAAACTTCAGGTCCACCTGTTCTTGTAATGTGAACGGCTTTCATTAATTTAGTTGTCATAGTTGAAAATGGAAATGTAAAGGAATTATATGAATAAGGTGAATGTTGTGAGATTAAGTTACGACGACCAATAATCGAACGGCCAAAAATATTGGAGAAAAGGAGATGAATAATAGGTTTTGATGATTTCAAAGTCATTTTTTCATGCGATGAAATTTTCATTGTTTTCTGATTAGATCAAATCTATCCTTTTATAGATTCTCTTTACCCCAGTCTCATGCGTGATATGTGTCACAGTTTATGCCGAATATATGGATTTTTCACACATACAGTTATTTTTTTATTATCCAACTTTCTGTATTGATAAAATACCAATTAATCTAATTTCTATACATAACATAAATAAATAAATACAATTATATATATTAATAAATAAATATTTTTTAAAATAAGCGGTTTTTTTTAAAAAAAAAAAAAATGTTATTATTAAATGATATAATATATTATTAATATGTTTATATAAGTTTATATTCATGCTCAACAGGAAACTGAGACCACAGCTACTGGATTCTCAAAATCTGACTCGTCATCCTCTGCTTATGAAACCAAGCCGGATCCAAAATTAATTATCAAATCTATGTTAAGAGCATTCATTTCACATACTTCATTCTTACGATTCCAAATCATAGTAATTATAGAATGTATTGTAAAAATGAAAATTTGATCCTAAATTAGATCTCAAGATAAGTTATAATTATAATATTAGCTGAGACTTTTCAAGCAATAAATTCAAGTTCGCAATCTGGTCGAAACTTCGTTACGTACACGGGCTGAGTCCTGAACTTTGTTTTTATTTTTTATTTGCGTTATTATCTGCTAACTAAAGTGAACAACATCACGCTATATCAGCATATCGTTTTATAACTTAACTGTAAATGCGCATAATTTATCTATTTATAGCATTTCTCTTTTATCGTGGTCATTTAGAAGAAATGTAAAGAAAGTTATTTTGTTATTAATTATATCAGTAAAAAATAATTTTTATTTATGCTATCCGTTTTTACTTTATATGATGATTGTGTCAACTTTCGCGTTAATATTTTTTTTATAAATCTGTCACATTTCCAGCTTAAACAATTGGTTTTCCAATTCTATAAAATTTTTGTAAAGAATAGTGTTTTGGCCGATCTGTCTTACCATACATCGGCACTTTCAAATGCTATAACTACCTCTGAACATGTAAATGCCACATGGAATTTTTTTTGCTTGAATATCTTTGGCTCGGCGGATTCCCAGCGTCCAAAGTTCAACGCAAATAGATCAACCGGATTTTGGATAAATATTTTCTACCAGATATAAGGACATGAAAAAACCCAGCTCCCATTCCCAAAATTGACTATCTACAATTAAGTGCATATTTATTTCGGTTTAGAAACTTTGCCATATACAGGATTGAGAAACATACGAACATCATCTTGTTTGGACACACAAATCCAACCATCTTTTCTCCATAATTATACATTCTTTCTCCACGCACCAGTTGCAGTATTTGAGTAGGACGAATTTATTGTGGAGCCAATCCTGCGTAAAAAAAAAACGGGGTTCGAGGTTTAAGTCATGGTTCTTATTAATGTTTTCACTATCTGCATTACCAGTTGGTGGAGGCGAATACTTACAATCCGCATGATGCCCACAGTATACTTTAAAAGGTATTGAACTTTTAGTAGATCGAACGTAAAGGATTATGTTTGTTTCTGATGTAATTTACGTAAATTCTTGCAATTTCTAAAGAAACTGTAAGTTTGATGTACCATCAAACCATATCACAGGATCCAACTGCATAATAAATTCCCATTTTTGTTGATTAATCGCATTTCAACAAATTGGAAGATTTGATTTACTTCATTACTAATAAATTTAAGATACTTTTTTCCCATCTTAGTCAACCCTTCGGCGAGTTCAGACATAAGGTCCAAAAATGTCATTTATAATTCCGTTGGCTTACCCACCAACTTCAATCTTTATAAATAGAGTAAAATTCATTATGATCGTATTAATTGTTGGACATTCTAATTATAAGCATCTTTACCACAAAATCTCACACTCACGTGATCATAGTAAAAATATTTGTACTTTCGCCCATAACAAAAAAATTCATAGGAGGAACTTTCACATGAATGGCTAAATTATAATATACGAAATTTGTAAATAATATTGTAAATATTTATACGTGTCACGTGATATTTTATAAGGTTATATGTAGGGTTGGGAAATTTTTTATGTATTAGATAAAATAAACATTGTACTTGTATTAATTTTTATATTAATTATTATAATGTACTAATTGTATTAATTGATCCCCATCTACAGTTATCCACTATACAATCATAACATCTTTTATACAGTTTTTATAATATTATATAAAAAAACCTCTTCTATAATCATAATGTTTTTATAATCACATCCTTTTAAAACCTATTCTTAATAATATTATAAAAAAAATCCTTCTATATAGTTACTTTCACTATAGTCATACATTTTATTTTTGATTTTGAGGGATATGACAGTAGAAAGAGTCAACTATAATTAGAATACTATAATATTACATCTAATAAAATTTATCAAACTTATAAAAAATTATAAATTTTTTAATATATATATTTCATATTACTCAATGTAATTTAATAGCTATTAACTAAATCTATAAAACATCATTTGGATCAAAAGTTATTAACCTTCAAATTTTAGGTACTTTCTTAAGATAAAAAATGATTTGAAATAATAATGCTATTTAAATTTATTTTAATATGTAGTTTAAAAATTTAGATAAACTTAATTGAGTATAAAAAAACCTATTAAAAATTTAAGTTAAGATATTTATTATAAACAAATAATTTAATCTCAAATATTTTGAAACTCAAATTTCCTAAAAATAGGTATCTTTAATTTAAAACATATAATTCTGGCTAAAATTTCTAAAATTTAATAATATAATCAGATTTATAATATGCAGTCATACTATGATAATTTAATCAATTTGTATTGATATATTAATATATTAATTTTTATTATTTTAATTCCTATGGTATAACTAAAATGCTAAAAATAATAATGATATAAAATAGTTAAAAAAAAAACTAAACTTGTAAAAAATGATAATACTTATTTTAAAAATGATATTTTAAGTTCTTATAATAATAAAAACACAAAAGAGTCTAAATTAAAAATGAGATAAAGAAAAAATTTTCAGTTTTAATAAAAAAATTGAAACATTTTAAACATTTATTAATAAATTTAGAAAATTTTTATATAATTAAATATTAATAGAAATTAAAACGTTAGAGAATTAAAAAAATGAATAAATACTTTTCAATTATTATCTAAAAAAAATGCTTAAGAAATATTAGATAATGAGAAGATTCAAAATATTAATAAAGAAATTGATGAGAAAAATGTTATTGAAACTATAAAATATTTAACTTTTATCAATCAGATTGAAAATAAATTAAAATTTAAGATTAATAGTTAATTTTAAATCATAAAATATGACTTAAAGTTAACTTATTAATAAAGAAATATGCAAAGTTAAAAGGAAGATAAATAGTTGCAAAACTTTAAATCGTGAAATATATTTGCATATTATATTAGAAATTAGACTAAAGTATATAAAAACAATGATAATATTCTAAAAATAATTATAGATAATATTTTAAAAAAAAGTAGTATTTTTGATAATAAAGATTTTTAATTAAAATAGATTCACATTTATGATAATATAAATTTAATACTACTACTAATAGTTTTTATGATTTTATTAGTAAAGAAATCTTACCATCAGTTAGTATAGAAAGATTATATATAAATTAGTTTTACTTATATTATTCCTTAGATTGTCTAGCAGGCAAATTTGCTTGCAAAATTAAAAAAATTGTTAATTTCTTTATAAAATATTAAATATTAATTTTAGTAATATTATTACTATATAAAAA
>CAMKVN010002901.1:0-11960 GCA_946474995.1 Funneliformis geosporum
GATATTGGCGGAGTTATGCTTTAATAAATTTAAATATATATTTTGGCCAAAATTATGTTAATTTTGGCTGAAATTACAGAATCAGACCTTAATTTCCGCAATTGTCCGCAATATCGTAAATCGCAATTATTCTGCAATTGCCTATTTGCAGACCCATCCTTAGTAATGATCAACAAAATTAAATTATATTTTAACCAACTTTTGGTACTTTAAAATGTGACAAATTATATTATTTTGCCTAGTGATATATATTAAACAACTATCAATTGTATCAATTATTAATGCCTAATATTTATTTGTATAACATCTGAATTAGACAACTTCATTTATAAGTAAAAATGCTGATTGTTTTGGTTATGATCAGTAAAAATTAGACCATATTTTAACTAATATTCAGCATTTTAAAAAAGTGATAAAATGGATTATTACGACTAGTAAATATTAAAATATTCTTTTATCATATAAACTTAAAACTTTATAAAATTTATTTATTTTATTTATTCATTAATATTAATTATAATTTATCAATAACTGAATTAAAAAATTTATAATTTATTTTTTAAAAAAAAAACTATCATAAATCCCATATTTTTCGTATATAATTTATAATTTTCTAAATAATAGATGATTAGATAATTAGAAATATGTAAAAATAAAATATATCTAGATTTAACTATTAAAAAATATTTGGAACCTGATTTTTATAATATATATAAAATATAAGAAAGTGAATTAATACAAGTAATTGTATTAATATAAGAATGATAATTTGATGATTGATATTATATTATTAAAAATTGAATAAGACAAATTTTTGATTCAAAGAATACAAATATGTAATTATAATATTAGTATAAATTTTTAAATTAATATTTGCAAGTCTATAAATACTGTAAATGATAATCTATACTGATTAATTTTATTGAAATAAATATTCTAAAAATATACATATTTATAAGAAAACTTATATATAAAGTTGCTAGCCAAGTATTTAAATAGTAAGGTAAAACTTGATTAAATTATATTAAATCTTATTAAAAATTCTGCAAAATTCGAAAAAAAATAAAACTATATTAAAACTTATAAAAATAGTGAAACTATATTAAACATTTAGTAAAAATTTAGCAAAACTAAAGGTTTAGATATTTAACCAAATCTAAAATGAGTTTAGATAAGCAATTTTACTTATATATAATCTTAAAACTTTATTTGAAATTTTATACATACTTTTATTATAATCTAATTTAGTATTACTTATTTTTACATGTGAATTTTACTTAAAATACCCTTATTTTTATATAATTTTTACATTAAAAATACAAAATTTATATATAGTATTTATTATAATTGTTTGGGATTCTATCAGACCTGTTTATAATCATCTTATCTAAAATTATATTATATAAAAACTTTTTATAATCAGTTTATATTAAAACCAGTTATGATTAAATTAATAAAAAAATGCCTCTATATTATCACAATATTATAAAACCTTTATAAATATATATTTTGAAACATTACTATGTAACCAAAAGTGGTGATTATAAATAAGTCTTATTGTAATTATTATCAAATCTTATTATATTATTTTTTTTATTAATCTTTTATTTATTATTTAATGCTATTTACTCTTTTATTTTTAACTTATAAAGGATATACATATTTTAAAGAAAGTTAATAGAGATGGTTTAAATTTTTTTTCTTATTTTATAAATAATATTCTAATAAAAAGATTATATATACTTTAGATAACTTTAGCAACTATAATTTTATAAATATATATTAATATATTAAATTAAACTTAAATAACATATAAATTAAATAGTAGAATTGAATTATAAATAAAAAATTATATTTAATAATTAATGAATATCATTGTTAATATATTTAAACTTTTTTTAAAAAATCTGAAAATTAATTAAAAAGAGATATTTCAGACTATAAAAAGTTGCTTACAGTAATAATAAGATGAATTTTTAATCTCATAATATACATAAACTAGATTTATTTTAATTACCAAATTTTTACTTAAAGATCAATAAATCGTAAATAAATCATTTATTATACTTGAAAATAATAAATTAATAAATGGAAACTTATAGGATTTATTGTGAATAAAGAGAAATTCCATTTTATTGTTTTATTGTGCATCTATTAGAACCTCAACGTACGTACATTCATCGGTCCTAATAGACCACTCAATAAAAGAGTTATTGGGCAGCGGTTAAATATCAGCCCAATAACTATATAATATTTCATTTCGAAGATAAATATTATTGAAATGACCATCTTAAGCACAATAATAAGGATAAACGGTTGAATATTGTCGTACCTGTATCTTGTGATACAGAAAATCATCGTTCATTGGTATTATTTGGAAAGTAGCATTTTTTTTGTATCATAACATAATAACTGTCTCTCAAAATGAAAAGTATTGATGTTGGAGTGTTTCACTTACATTTAGATAACACAAATCTGCGGCAGTAAAATAATATGCCGCAGATATTTTTGTGAACCCATTTCATTTGGAAAAAGGAACGAGTAATACGAAATGAACGATAAGAAATTGAATTAAAATCATTATCTTATCTTAATAATGGAAACGATAAGATAAGATTCGAAAATCAAAGATCAAAATAAAATTTTTTAATATAATAAGGGAAGCAATATTTACCATTTTCAATCATTTACAATGCTCGATTATCTTATCTATTCGTCAAAGAACATAAATTAATTGTAATAAATGTCGTACGATGATTGTGAATGTTGAATTGCATTATCTTATCCCAATGATTTTGTTCAAAAGAGAACAGTGATAAGGAAAAAAAATTTTTTTTAGACGGATCCGTGATAGAAACATTTCACCATAACAAATAAAAAAAAGATTGGAGAACAATATGGGGATTTACGTTATATCATCGATGTTCTACAGTTCCTTATCAGTTTAAATTCGGATAAGGAAGGTTTTATCTAAAAAATCTTTGTAATCTGATTTATTTTGATTTAATTTTTTTTTTTTTTTTTTGTGCAGTGCGGAAAAATCAATGATTTATGATGTAGTCTTACTTTAAAAATCCTATTTATAGTAAATGAACGCTTATCTTTGAAGATCAAAAAATGGGGGTGCAAAATATAACTGGAAAAAAAATAGTCCCGACGTTGAAATTTTCATTTAGTTTCAGTTTTTGAAATCACAGCTTGGTGCGACCACCAAATTTAGTAGTATCGTCTTTGTCAGATAATTTGATAGTGCACTTTTCAGCAAATTCTGTTACACATTGGAAATCATTAAAAGAACAATATCTGATATCCTTGTATGATATGTTTTGTTTTTCATTTTTTCTCCGATTTTTTTATATATATATATATATAACCCATCTCATTCTTTTCCCCATCCTCAAAATTTCATTAAACATCTGCCTTTATTTAACCAACCTTAAAAATCTCATTTCAATCAACAAAATGTCTTTCCTAGCAGATTTCGAGCCGGCTCTTATTCACTCACCTTTTGACCGTCACCAACGTCAAGCAACTGGATCAAAGAATCCTTCAACGGATTTATTTACTTTCCGTTATAAACTTTCTGTGAAGGTTAATCCTAAATTATCCACCATCTCTTCGATTTCATCTTTGGCGACACCGGAAATCAAAAAAGCCAATTGCACGTCTTCATTACCTTTGAAAAAGATGCCAACAATGAACATTTCTTCATCGCCTGCTCCTTTATCATCTACACAACAAGTTCGATATGATCGAAAATATTGGACAGATAAATTGGTTACGTTTATACTTATGATGCCTTACTAAAAATGATGTACAAAATGTACGATTTTTTTTGCATCGAACGACTATTATGATATTTAAAAGAAAAAAGAAAAAAAAAATACACATTTTTTATATATAAAATTCATTTATTATGCCTAAAAAGAAAAAAACATTATTTTTTGTGCGGTCTGGGTATTTCCTTTTTAATTAATAATATTTATATTTATTTGTATAGCTTATTATAGAAATTTCATAATTTTTACTTTATCTTTTCTTTTCTCTATGAAGAAGCGAGAACAATTAAATTTTTTTTTTTAGATTTTGTAAAAATCATTAGAATATTATATTTTTCAATTTCAATTTTTTTTTTTTTTTTTGGAAAAAAAAATTTCTTTGTACTATTTATGATTCATTATGAGTTGTTTGTAACTGTTTCCAAATAAAGTCTAATTTGTCACATGATCTTCATTTTTGAATGGCGTTTTCGGAGTGTCAAAGTGAAAAAATGTCAAAAAGTTTCAGGGGACAATGTCTTGGCCAACATATTTATTTAGAAGTTCTATCCCCTAGCGGCAACTTTTTTTTTGAATTAAAACAATAAACTTATCAAAGTGATCTGATTATCACAAGATTTTTGACGAAAAAGATTTAGTTTCTGTGTTATAAACGTCTTCCATTCTTTTAAAGAGTAAACAAACCGATAAGAATAAATTGAATCCCCGAAAAGAATTTTGCTGCGGTTTAAGGAACTCTGAATTGAATTTATAATTATTTTTTTGTATTACAACACTTTTAACCAACTCATAGGAGTTATATGTCCGAGTGCATTTTTGCTTGCCTGAAGTTTTAACCAAATTTGGACAATTCTGTTGATCATACTCATTTTGTAAAATTAATTTTTTAAATGTTTTTTTTAATAATCGTCTTCAATAGATTTTTTTATGAAATTTCTCATAAATAGTTATAATATTTTCAATACAGACGAGTTGTTTTTGCAAATTTTAATATGGATCTATTATCTACAGAGTACAGTTCTAGTAGCGAGGAAGATTCCACAAAGATCTCAACCAAACGAACCGGTCTTAATAGCGCAATTTCTCAACTTGTAAAACGCCCAAAGATAGATTTGGCCCCAAAGGTCAGCTTAGAGGTTAGTATCCACTCGCGGGATCCCTAATAATTAGTAACCCGTTGTAAATATATGCAATTTCTTTGCATGAATTGGTTACTCGATCTGATCCCGCTTAACTATTTATTTCATTTACTAGTCTTTCTTTTCAAAATAAGGACACATCAATTGACGTGATATGGTTGAATTTTCTCACCATATAGGATCCAAGGCTTTCGAATTCAATTTTAATAAAACCCACCGATACTCAAATCAATGTGAATATACCGTACGATGATATGATGAAACCTGTAGCTGGTCCTGCTAATCCATACAGTACAAAAGTGATGAATCAAAACGTTTTAACTGGACATGTTGAAGAACAAGTTTATTCTGAAGCTGCTTTCAAAACGCAACAACGCACTTTCACTTCTTTTGGTTACGCGTTAGATCCTTCTCTTATCACATCAACTAAGGGGTATGTTGGAGACATTGAGAAAGCTGTAGCTATGAATGGTGCTACGATTTATGACCCAACTCCTAAACCGGCTAATATGCCAAAGAGATTACCTAAAGGTGATTCGGCTATATTAGAAGGTGAAAATGCGTATCAGGGTCCTTGGGTTGGGTACGAAGGTGAAAATATCGGAAATCCCGTCGGTCCTCCGGAGGTAACTTTTCAAAACTTTTGTAATTAAAAAATTATAGTTGAATATCATTATAATATTTTATTCTTGTTTTTTTTTTATTCAGGGTTCGATATCTACAAAGACTGAGACTGAAACTAAATCCAAGAAAGAAATCGAGTCTGGAATGGAAAAAACAATATTTCATGGTAAATTTATCAAATATGTCATACATCGTGTTATACATTATGTTGAGTAAATTATTAAACGTTTTATCTTTAGGAAAATCGGAATACGATTATCAAGGAAGGACTTATATGCATGTGCCGATGGATTTGGATGTTAATTTGTTGGGGGAGGCCGGCACTCAAGAATGTTTTATCCCGAAACGATGTATTCATACATGGTATTTACCGGTTAGTCATCTTTTATTTAGACTTATTCTTATTAACGTCTTTAAATAATAATTTTAGGTCTGGACACAATAAAGGTGTTACTGCAATTCGTTTTTTCCCTAGATCGGCACATTTGATACTGTCTTCTAGTATGGATACAAAAGTGAAGGTACGGATAATACATAATTATAATAAAAGTTGTTAAATTGGTTACAATCTCCTAATTTTTCATTCGTCATTCGAATATAGATCTGGGATGTTTATAATGATCGCAGATGCCTAAGGACTTATATAGGTCATAATAAAGCAGTTCGAGATATTACATTCACAAATGATGGAAAGCGTTTCTTAACGTCAAGTTATGATAAATATATCAAATTATGGGATACTGAGACCGGTATGATTAATTTTCAAGTTAACGCTTGTCACAGAAGCATGAAAAAAACCATTAATTTCTGGCATTGCAATATTAGGACAATGCATAAAATCATTTACCACCGGGAAAATCCCATACGTTGTCAAGTTCAATCCTGACGAAGATAAGCAGCATATATTTTTGGCAGGATGTTCTGATAAAAAGATTGTACAGGTGAGTTATCATCATCATCCATTATCCTTTAAATTTTTGAAAGGATTTTTTTTATTAATTTCACATTCCATGCTTTTAGTTTGATGTAAATACTGGTGAAGTGACACAAGAATACGATCAACATTTAGGTGCTGTGAATACCATCACTTTTGTTGATGAAAATAGACGTTTTGTTACTACATCGGATGATAAGACGTTAAGGGCATGGGAGTTCGACATTCCTGTGGTGATTAAATATATTGCAGAACCACACATGCACAGCATGCCCGCTGTGACGTTGCATCCTAACAGTAATTATGTTTTCTTTTAATTATCAAGTTTTTTATTTTAATTTAAATTCATTTATTAATCATATCATCAAATGTTATTTTCTTATTTCGATTCATAGAAAAATGGTTAGCTTGTCAATCTTTGGATAATCAAATTGTGATATATGGTGCCAAAGATCGGTTTCGTATACATCGCAAGAAGCGATTTACGGGTCATTTAATAGCTGGTTATGCTTGTCAAGTTAATTTTTCACCTGATGGTAGATTTATAATGTCTGGTGATTCAGAAGGAAATATATGGTTTTGGGTAGGTGCATCATTTTATGACTACTTTTTATTTTTTATTATCTAATTTTTTTTATGTTTCAATACAGGATTGGAAGTCTTGTAAAATGCTCAAGTAAGTTTTTGTTTTATTATACATTACTACTCATCGGAAAAATAATATTAAACTTTATTTATGACCAATAGGAAATTCAAGGCACATGATGATGTTGTGATTGGATGTGAATGGCATCCTCATGAGACTTCAAAGGTGGCAACTTGTAGTTGGGATGGATTAATTAAGCTCTGGGTAAGTAGACATGATTATTTGATTTACTTATTAAGAGATATATAACGATACTTAATCACGTATCTTATATCATTAGGATTGATTTAAAAGGGAAAAAAGGTAGATATAGTTATTCACTTTGTTTTATGCGAGTTTTGGATATCAGTTCGATTTGTTATCGACCAAGTGTGATATTATTATGATAACGATAATAAAAAAAAATGGTAAATTATTTTTGTAAAATACAATAATAATGTTATCATAAACCTAAGATATCAATCATATCCTTATTTCAAATTTTAAATAACTATAAAAAGAATTTAGACAGCAATTATTGATATCAATCAGAATTTAGAATTGATATGAGCCCATTTGCCTCTTAAACTTTCAGAATCTGATCCTGGTGAAAGTCTTTGAAGTACCCCTTCCTTCTCTAATTTGATAAGATGTAAAATCACACCACGTTCTGCTGCTGGCCACAACGATTCTGGATATTTAGCATAAATCTTCTCTACAATCTGTCTTGGCGTTAATGAAGATTTAGATGTTTTAAACTCTTCAATTATTTGCTTTTCTCGTTCCAAACGATGAGTGATATATTCTCCTAATTTTTCTGTTCCGTTTTCAATCACTGGGCCATGTCCAGGATATAATCGACCAGGGGTGAATTGTTTCAATTTATGTAACGAATCTATGTATTTGCCAAGGTCTTCGAATACAGTTGTACCCTGCCCTAAAACAGTATCGCCAGAGAAAATAGCTTTCTCTTCCTCCAAATAGAAAGCTACATGGTCTTCAGAATGACCAGGTGTAAAGATAGCAATGAGTGAAGCACCATCCGTTTTGAAAATTTGATTGTCTGCTATTTGTTGGAATTTTTGATGAGGTTTATCGTGTTTATGGTCAAGCCTTTTATGCACTACTGGCAAAGGCAAGTTGTTTTCACGTGCATATTGCAGAATACTATCAATGCCTCCAACATGATCGGTATGCCAGTGAGAAATTATTATATCGGAAATAATAATATTTTCTCCAAGTTTTTTTAAAGAATCAAATAATAATTGTGTATATTCGGGTTTTCCCTCTCCAGTATCCAATAGAAATTTTCTTGGACCAGTTCCAATAAGATACGTATTGGTTCCTACTCACATGTTCAATATAAGCTTGAGTAATCTAAAATAAAGCGAAAATCGACCGAGAAATTTGAGCAAACCTTGTAAAGTAAATTCATTAGGATTTAACCCGAGGATGCGGATAACTTTCTCGGTTAACTTTGTAAAAGTTGGTATTTCTTGTAACACTTCATTCATTTTCTTCCAAGGATTAGCATGCTCGGCTGATGTTTAGTTAATAATAGATTTCTCAGCCACCACTGAGCCACATTACTAAATTAGAAATTATATTTATATGCAACACAAAAATTCAACAAACTTCTTTTTTTTATTTTTTATTTTTTTTTTATTTTCGTGATATTTTATATTATAATCAAAATGTTGCAAGTTTCCAATACATTGGTAGCGAGAACAGGACGTGAAAAACAAAAATACACGGATGGTATACGCCAGGTTCGTAATAATTTCTTTAAATTTTTATAACTTTATTAAAATCTCGGTATTTTAAAAAATATATATATGTATGTATGTTACAGGTAGCCGGCTGTGTGCCAATCGATAGGAAAACCGGTAAAATCCTGCTGATAACGCGAAGAAAAAAGGGAGAAGGTTGGGTGCTGGTAATTACCTCTTGAATGATTTTAATTCGATGTTATCACGATTTCATTGATAATGAGTTTTTTAAACTAAAGCCTAAAGGTGGTTGGGAAAATGATGAATCAGTACAAGAAGCAGCAGCAAGGGAAACATATGAAGAGGGTTGGTGTTTTTCAAGTTCAATTATTTGTAATATATATATATATATATATTGTTTTAAAAAAAAAAATTCAATTTCAATTTGGATAGCTGGTGCAAGAGGACAAATAACGTCATTGATTGGCGTTTGGAATCATCATGTTATTAAGAAAAATACTGGATTACCAAAGGCTCAATTTAGGTTTTATGAAATGGAAGTAGATAAACTGGAAGAAAATTGGCCGGAAAAGAAGGAGCGAAATCGGCAGTGGGTTCGTTTTTTAAAAAAATTACTTTTATTATTAAAAAAATTTTGAATCACTATTATTAACTTTGAAAACTTTAGTTTTCTTATGAAGATGCAATAAAAGAATTGATAAAACCTTTTATGCGCGAAGTGGTTGAACGCTGCTCATTAGCTCCATCTAATAATAACAATATTAATCAAACAGGAAAGGTAAAAGAATATCAACATTTTCTTTACGCGTGAAAAAATTTAGTGATAAGTTTTTTTTTTTATGAGATACCAACAATTATTTTTAAAAATTCAATATTTTAACAAGTCAGGTCTGTTCGTAGCATCTCATGATGAGGACCGTAAGGACATATGGATATGGACATTTTCGATTTTAATAATTATTTTAGCATTTATCGTTTGGTATTTATCAACCAGTTATTATAATGACAATAATTTTAATTCTAAAAAATTTACTTCATTATTTTCTTTTGCTGTTGATCACTGATATAATCACATTTAATCCCCAAATTTGGATAATTTATACACATTAATCATTGAAAATTTTATAATATAATATTAATATTAATACAAATAACGAAAGACGATAATTTGGATTATTCGATGAAAGATTGAAATTTTATTTTTTAAACCATTTTGACATTCCTTTACATAATTAATTATTTTTTTTCTTTTTTTGAACATATGTAAAAAATAATTTAGAAACACTCATTTTCTGGATATAATTTAATACATGGCGCATCTCAGACTTATTAATTCTAAAAATAAAATTAAGATAAATTTTGAGGATGAATTAATTATATAAATATGGAAATTCAATTATGTATGCATGCATGTATGTGGCTCATATGTTTTCCAATCCACCAAAAATGGCATACCATTTCGTCATGTAACCAACAAGCTCAATAATTATGTCATCCGAAATTAAATTCCGACCAAGCTGGTCAAATGAATTACACGGAAAAAATACATAACATTATCTTTGATATGATTTTAAGTGAGGAGAATAGAAAGAACTCCCTTTCATGTTTAAAAAGATCCCTAGATAAGGCATAACCAATCCACAAAATGGGGGAAATTAAGTCAGCATGATCTAATATTGAAAATCTGGATTAACAGAACGTCATTAATATAGGGGGATATTTACTTCGGGCAAAAGGTCCGAATAATTTAACTTTATTAATGTGCAAAATGTCTTTTGTAATCTATTTTTAAGTTAAAAGTCGCACTTTTTGAAAACGCATTTGTTCACCTACCTATAAAAAATAACACATACTGCTCATTTAATCAAATCAGTTTTGGAAATTACCTTTTTTTACTAATTAAATTAGTGTTACATATATATTTTTTTATATATAGTTTTTTTCCTGTAAGTAAATAAAAAAAAAAAATTTTTTTTTACTTTATAAATTAATTTATTTAATAAATAAAACTTTTTAAGATTTTTTTTTTTAAGTTTCTATTATAAAAGTATAAACAATCTGAAAATTAAAATCAGTTTTAATTCTAAATATTATATAGTTGGATTAACTAATTCAATTATTATTTATGTAATATTTATTTAAATATATTAATTAAAGAAGTGAGATATCATTTTTTAATATAATTATATTAAAGCATGATATCCCACTTAGACTAGGTTATGTTACTATACTAAGTTTTATATTGAAGGTGCTGGGCTTCTATACCTGTTAGGTATTTAGTTTTATGTTAAGGATGCTTTCTTTTTATGCCTGTTTGGTAGCCTTTCAAGATATTAAGGTAGTGTAAAAAATGTGTTAGGTGATACAGTAAATTTGCAATACATTTCAGTTAATATTGGCTGATACTATACTGTAATTTTGGCCAACCTTTGAACATGTGATTTAAGGATCCAACTTGATATCATGCTAACAGTTTGATATAATAAACCAGTGTCATGAAGTTGATAAGGAACTCATAAAAAGCTAAAGTGGTTCTATTAATTTACTAGTTCTAAATATCTTTTATGCTAGCTTGTATGCTAAATTATTGTATCTAAAATCTGGCTAAAATTATCTGAATTTTACTAATTAAAGTTATTGTTAATTTATTACGCTTTCAATTTTTAACACTTTATTACTTTCTCATTACTTTCTCATTACTTTAAATATCTTACTAAATCAGAATTTTCATAGTAATATGATATCACCAGTTGTTCCTATTGTCTCATAAAGTTTATAATAATGATATAGATTTATAACTAAGCAAAAAAATTGTATAACTAGTTAAATAGAAAATCTGTTTTAATAAATTAGAACAGAAACCAAAATGTATTTTGATATAAAAGAAAAGTTTTTTTTCTTCATTTAACTTTTTTATTTATTATGTTTTAGTTATCTTAATTATTCTAGTAAAAAGTAAAGTTTTTGAAAAATTTCAAAACTTTTTCTATAACATACTTTTTAGTATATATCACTATCTATATATACACTACCTGAAAATAAGTTTGTGCAATCAGTTTTTCAGAATTTATTCAAAATCGTATATAATAAAAATCAATATATTTTGGCACCAATCGAAAGCCCTGCTTC
>CAMKVN010002902.1:0-11957 GCA_946474995.1 Funneliformis geosporum
ATACCCGGGTCTTTTAAATCAGATTTATGGGGAGGGTATTATACTATAGGGGGTACTTTAGTCAACCGTTTACGGTAATATTCTTTATTTTATTTTTTTTTATATATTTTTTTATAAATGTTGTTTCTTTATATATATATTTTAATTCTTAAATATAATACTTTTATTTATAATATGAATGCTATTCTATTATATTTTTTATTATATTTTTATATAAATATCACTTATTTATACATCATTGTTATTTTCATAATTATATATAATTTGATAGTATATAGAAAAGAGTAGGATAACCTAAAATATTAATATTAAATGTTAAATATACTGCTTTACATAGACATCTTTCTTTTTCTTTTGTTAACTACTTTAATAGATTATTTGTTCTATAATAAAATTGAATAAATTAGTTAATTAAAACAGATTACTTTATATAGGAGTTTATCAATAAAAAGGAAGAAAATCTAAAAAAATTTTTTTATGAATTAATATTAAATCTGAATTTAATTTTATTAAAAAAAATCAAAATTTAATTTTTTTTAGATTTTCTCCCATTTTATTAATAAGTTTCTATATATTAAAATATATAAATATATATTATAAATTTTTATAAAATATGCTTTGATATTAAAATATACTAAAAAATGCAATAATTATCAATAATTTTGTTATTATATTATTATTATAAAACTAAATTATTAAAATATAAAGTAATTAAATTTTCTAAAAGTCTATTATTATATATACTAAGAAAATTTATGTTTTATGTTTATCTTAACATTAAATATTAAAAGCTAAAATTAATTTTGATAAATTTGATAAATAGGAATCCTTTAATAAAAGTAGAAATTCAGCCAAAAAAATTTTTTTGAGATTTTATTATAATTATATATTAATTTATATTCTTTTTAAAAATATATTTTTTATTTATAATATATTAGTAAATTTTTAATAATTTATAATTTTTAAATTTTCATTTATTACATTTTAACAAATGATATGAAAAAAACTAATACTTTTAATAAATTTCTGCCTTAATTTGTATAAAACTGATTTTAAAAATCTTTAATTTTTATAATAAATAATAATTTACTAAATTAAACATAAAATTATATAATTAGCTAAGCCCTGATTTTTGCTGTTAAGTTATCAAATTTTAAAATTTTGCTTTTAAATTATAATAAAAGCTTTTTTTATATATAATTTATTCTATTGTTTATGAAATTTTAAATACATATTAATAATAATATTATTATAAAATATGGATATAAAACATAAATTGCCTTAAATAAAAATAATACTAAATAATTATTAATATATTTTTTTTAATTTATTAAGAATTAGTTAATAAATTTCCTAAAATTTTATAATATATTTATTGTAAATGGTAATTGATTTACAAAATTGATCTACTGATTGAACTATAAATTTATCTATGACTAAAATTGCTTGTCTAAACTATATTAAATTTGAATAAACATCTAAATCTTTAGTTTTACTTAATTTTTACTAAGTATATAATATAATTTTAATATTTTTTTATAAAATTTTATCTTTTTCTAAATTTCACAGAATTTTTAAAAGGTTTATATATAATTTAATCAAGTTTTACCTTTACCATTTTGATGTCTGACTAAACCCTAGATATTATCTAATAATCTATGTATAATATTAAAAATGTTGATATTGTTAATATAGTTAATATAATTAACATATTTGACATATTTGGGAGATTTGCTAAGAAAATGGGGCTCTGAGCATTTTTTATTAAAATTTTAATTTTTATTGCATTTTAATTTTTGATAATGCTAGATTAAAATGCAATAAAAATTAAAATTTTAATAAAAAATGCTCAAAACCACATTTTTCTAGCAAACCTCCCATTTAATATATTTGACATTTTTAATATATTTAAATATATTTGATAATTTTATATAGTTTATTTATTTAAGTTAGTTTATTTATTATATATATTTTAATACAATAGCTTAGAATTTGTAGAAAAAGTAAAATTCAATAAGCTGTATGCAAAATATAATTCTCAAAATATCATAAGTAGCTATATGTTTTTCAGCTCATAAATTTTGTATTTTTATTTCTTTTATTTTTTTACTTTCTTTCTTTTATTATATTATTATTAATAAACTTTTTTTTACTTTTATATTATTAAATATGAATCTTTATGAGTCTTAATAATATTACAATTCTTTGTAAATTTTAGTAATATTATAAATTTTCATAAGGGAAGTAATACATAACATATTATGTAATTATGGGTGAGAGGGGGGTTTTTAAATATCTTACCTTTCACGTGATCATTAGGTTAGCCAATCATAATAAAAAAGTAAAATAATTACAGTTGAACCTCACAATTTGTTATAATGAGAAAATTCAGTAATATTTTAACAATTTATTTGTTATATAGTATATTGAATATCATATCCAAATTCAGTATGTATAATAAGTTTAGGAAATAATATAAAACAAATAAATATAAATAATAAATAACTAACAAATTAAAGTTATGAAGAAATGCTTGCTCTTAACCAGATATAGATTAACCTATAACTGTTGATCCTGAACACCATGTAGAGATGGCAAGCTTCGTTTAGGTTTTTTTTAACGGAATTTGAAAAAAAATTTATAAAAAAAACTATGTGAAAAGGAATAAGTGAAGATAATGAAAAAGATAAAGAAAAGAGAGACTAGTTAAAATTATGAAATATGAAAAAAGAATGAAGGTAGTTGAAAAAAGGAGTGACAATAGTTGAAAAGACAAGTTATGTTAGATTTTAGATTGAGAGGATTAAGAGGAAGGGTTATTTTAAATTTCAGATAGAAAGAATTAAGAGGATTGAGAGGATTCTAAAAAATTTAAATTTAAATTTAGGTTAAAATAATATTGATATTATCTTAATAAATTTCTTATCTTGAGATCTTTCGACTAATTTTGCAAGCCTTCTTTCATGTATACGTGATACTAAATAACATAAATATTTAATTTTAATAATGATTTTCTTTAATTAAATAGCAATTGAAAAGTTTTATTATTTTAACCTGATCTTTTTCAAAATCGGGTTTTGAATTATTCCCCAAAAACTTCTTCAACATGAGACCACCTTCCTTTCTCGTCCTCATCAGTGTACTTTTCAAATAACTAAAAAATTAAAATTATTAAATTATCATTGTAAATATAATTAAGATAAATATTATTATTCTTTCATTTACTAATATTTTACTTACTTTATAATCCTGACCATCCCTTTAAATTTTTCTCTTACCTGTAACTCATTAAATGCAATCGTAAACCTTTCTTATATTGATATCGCAATCTCATTTCAAAAAATCAACTTTGATCTTCTGTACCTTTTTCAGTAATCATCATTCCTTTCCTTTCTTAAGTCGATCAAAAGTTGCATTTCTTCATCAGACCATTCGATAGTAATGGGTATTTTTGAAATTATAAAATTGTTATTTAAAAAAAATTTAAAAATTGTCAATGTGAAAGATTGAATAATTACAGGAATAAAAATGCAATAAAACATTTCTTATATAAAATTTTATTGAAACATGTCAGTGTTCAATGTTTTCAATGAGTTAGCAAAATATCTAATTTTTATGCAAAAGTCAAATAAATGATCTAATTTTTTAGCAATTTCATAATTTACACAATTTTCGCAAATGAAATTTTCAGCAATTTCAAATTTGAATTATAGAAATTAAATAAATTAAATCAACGAATTAATCACCACTGATTCAATACTGATTAACTCTAAGTTCGATACTAATTAATCTGAGGTTCAACACTAATTAATCCTTATAGAAAATTTATTAAATAATTATAATTTCATTTACTATATAAGAACATTTTCAGTAAAATTAAGTCATGAGGCATAGTAAATCATATGATCTATAATATAATTTTACTGGAAATGCTCACATATGGTTAAAACCGCAGCTAAAAATTTAGCTAAAAAAATTATCCAGTTTGAAACTGGTTTATCACTATTGTATCGCAAGATAATGCTTGATGTTTATTGATTGAATTTATTTAATATAATCACATGAACAATAAATCTCATAAGGAGGGAAGGGATTCTATAGTAACATATAATGACATAATATCTATCACTTCCTTAAATCTTAATAATATTATAAATCTTTGTAAATCTTAGTGATATTATAAATCTTTGTGAATCTTCATGATAATTACAAATTTTTGTGAAATATAATCTTTGTAAATCTTAGTAATTACATAAAATTTTGAGCAATATAAATTATAAATTTAGAAAACAGAAATTAACTATGTAAATTAAAAAAGTTAACACTTGAATATCTTATCTAATTATTATAATATATATATTAACAATATGGGAGCTTTACAATAGAAAGAGAGAAAATTCTAAAAAAATTTTTTTTGGAGTTAATGTTAAATTTGAACTTATTTTATTAAAAAAAACATAATTAGCTTAGAAAGTAAAATTTTAATTTTTTTAGAGTTTCTTCCTTTTCTACTGCAAAACTCTCATATACTGTAAGATCAACAATTTTTTCAAAAATTTTGCTATTATTTTATTATTAAAAGATAATTAAATAATAGTATTATTCATTTCTAATCTGTATTTATTCCTGTTCTATTAATCAAAATATTTACTGAATTTTAATTGGTTAATTGAGAGAATTAGAATTAAAAATAATGGAATTGCAAATTTTTGAATCCCATTCTTTCTGTTGAACAAATGTAGTAATCTAGCTAATTAAAAATTATATATCACAAACTAGAATAAAAATTCCTAATTAAAAGTGAATATTTAATTCAATTGTTTCTGAATTTTCATTAGCTGATGATATTTATAAAAATAGAAATAGAAATATCATAGATAAAAAATAAATAAAGCTACAATCAACTCTCTCTAAATGTATTTTCTCTAAATGTATACATTACATAATTTTCTCTAAATATACATACTTATTCAATCCCAAGTATGCTATCATAATTTCTAAATACACTTCCTTTCTAAGTACACATTTTCTCAAATTTTTATTATAGTCTTGAAGGGATGTATTTAGAAAGAGTTGACTAAATATAGATTATAATATAACTTCAAAATATTTTAAACAAAAAAAAATAGTTTATTTCTAATTTTAAAAAATTCAAGATTATCTATAATAATATTTAAATAAATTTATTTATAATTTAATTATTAAATAAATAAAATAAATTATAAACTTATTATTTAAATTAAATGATAAATATAATAAGATTTTAATATATAATATATTTTTAAAAGTTATTGATAATTCTCAAATATTTATATTTTATTATTAATGATTTTTTATTTATATTAAATTTATCATAATTTATAATATATATTTATTAATTCAAAAAATAAATTTAAATCATGAATTCTAATAGGATTTATAGGTAAAAAAAAAAAAATAATATAATTAAATATTAATCAAAAATTATAATAGAAAAATATAAAAATTCTAATAAAAGTTATTTTTAATAATATAAATGTAATTTTATCAGAATAAGGTATCTTAATAGTTTAGATATAATTTTATTAAAAAAAAAAACATCTCTTTTATTTAGATTTAACTTTATTAAAAAAAAATATCAGTTTAAATATAATTTTTATTAGTATCTTTTTTAATAAAAATGATATTTAATATTTCAAATATAATTTTTTAGAAAAATTGGATTTTGATAATTTGCAATTTTACAAACATCAGCCAGCTTTTTATTAAAGAGAAATGTATTTAAAATATTAAACTTTAAAGAAAATGCTTTTAAAATGTTAAAATGCTATTAAAAGTATATTTTTTAAAAAAATGCTTATAGAGCATTTTTTTTAAAAAAATATATTATTATAGTATTAACTTTGAAAAAAATTATATTCAAAACTTTAAATTCAAAAATATATACTAATAGTATTTTTCTTCAAAATTAACACTTTAGTAACATTTTAAAATTAATACTTTAATAATATTTTTCTTTAAATTTTAATACTTCACAGTATTTTTATAAAATTAATATTTTAGTAGTATTTTTTAAAAAATTAACATTCTGATAACATTTTCTTTAAAATCTTTAAAGTTTATATTCTAATAACATTTTTTTTAATATTATTCAGAAAGTATTTTTTTTTGAATAAAATGGAAGCTTTGTAATAAAAAGTGAGGAAACTCTAAAAAAATTAAAATTTTACTTTTTAAGCTAATTATGATTTTTTTAGTAAAATAAGTTCAGATTTAACATTAACTCAAAAAAAATTTTTTTAAGTTTCCTTCTTTTTTACTGTAAAGCTTTCAAATGCTCTAGTAGCATTTTTTTTTAATAAAAAGACTTAGGTATTATCTTTACTTTGAATTTTATAAATCTGATAGCATTTTTTTTTTAAAGTATAATACTTTAGTAATATTATTCTTTGAAATTAATATTTTAAAGCATTTTCTTCAAAAATATCACTTTAAATTATTCTTTTTATTTAATTTTACTCTTAAATTAACTTCAAATTCATAATAAAAAATATAATAATTAATGAGATTTTAAATATTTTAAATATTTATAATATCAAGAAATTGTATTTTTCAAAATAACATGTTTAATAAAATCTTATAATTTCAAAAAAACAATTTTTAAAATATAATAATTTGAAAATATAATTATTTTAGGGTTTTGAATTTCTGATTTTATAGATCCCCTTTTAATTTTTACTATATTTAGCTATTAAAAATTTATAGCAGAATTAACTAGCAAATTTTAATAATTATCATTATAAAGATATATTTATAAAAGAAATTATTTTTATAATTAATATATAAAAATATTAATAAAACTATTTGCAATTTTTATTTACTAATTTTAAAAAAAGAATGATTAATTAAATTACAAATTCATTAAGATAAAATATAAATGATAAATATAAATTTTCAATATTATATGACAAAACTATTAATATCTTGATATTCAAAAAAAAAATAAAAATATAAAGCTAAATTTTTAGTAAATAAGATATTTTACAATAAAAAGAAAACCACCAAAATTTTACTTTATGTTAAAATGCTGTTATAGTCAAACTTTCAAAGTACTATCATTTTTAAATAAATTTAATTTTGGCTAAAAATAATCTTTTATTTATAAATATGATCTTTATTTGTAGAAAACTATGTTAATTAAGTCTAATTCAGGAAAATCTGCCTGATAATTAAAATATTTGTGATGCTAGATTAATTGTATATCTTTTAATTAATTTGGTTAAGTTTAAATTTTAAAATATCTTGTCTTGTGAATAAACAAAGCAAAATCTAGATTCAAAGCTATGCTTTTTTATAAAATTTATTTTTCACCTTTTTCACAAATATTATAATATATTAAATTGTTATATAATATGAATATTATTTAATAAGATTATTTTATGATTATTATTTTTATATGGAAAATAATAAATATATTTATATATAATAATAATATTTTATTATAAAAATGTTATTTATTATAAAATGATTTATATTATAACACAACATAGAAACATAAACCATTTTTATTTTTGTATTTTTATGTTAATATTATTGGTATAATAGTTATTTCATAAAATGCGAGATGTATTTCAATTGATTGATGATGATTACATAAGTAAGCTTAATGAAAAGTTGTGATGAAAATCTAAAAAAGACAAGAATTATCAGGCAGCATTTATAATCTTTCCAAAATTTTTTAGAAGAAGATTCTGCAGGATTTGTTTACTTAATCAAGAGATATTCTGCAAAGAGAAAACTCAAAGGAGTCAGATTGATTTTATTATATTCCAAAAGTCTAATATCATGATTGTAAAAAAAATAAAAATTTAAAGCTTAAAGTAATGAAATATTGTATTGCAATGGAATAAATACTAAATTTTCTAGTTAGTGAATTAAAATAAAAGGTCTTGTCTATATATAATGAGAGATTACTTGAATAATAATTTCCAGAAATCTAAAAATAAGTCATTTTTTGATTATTTTGATATAAAAAATTAATACATTTTTTTTTTTTTGTAATAGTAAAATAACAAATTATCAGAAAAAGACTAATACAAGAATAAAAAATTTTTTTTTATATAAGTAAATCTATAAAAAGATTTTGGTTCTTAGAATAAGATAAAAAAAATTTTTTATATAAAATTAAATTTTATTTTAGTAATTTAACTTATTGATGAATTTACTTTAATAATATAATATTTTAATATAAAAAAGCAATGACTTCTACGACTTCTTCTAACATTTTTTCAAAAAAAAAATATAAATAAAAGTTAAACATAAAAAAAAAAATCTTAAAGAAATACTAATATATATATATATAGGAGCTTTGCAGTAAAAAGGAAGGAAACTCAAAAAAAAATTAAAATTTTACTTTTTAAGCTAATTATAATTTTTTTAGTAAAATAAGTCCAGATTTAATATTAACTTAAAAAAAATTTTTTAGAGTTTTCTCCTTTTCTATTGCAAAGCTTCTATATATATATTTTTATTATGTCTATCTTTAATCTAAAAGTATATTTATTTTTTTATAAGAAAAAATTAGATATATTTAATACTTATTTATTTTTGTTTATGAACTGATGATCAAATTAAGGAATTTATCCAAGATGAAAGAAAAAATTATAGTAAACTATATGTAGAATTAAATCATTGTATTCCTAAATTTTTTTCCAAACAAATATGTCATAAGTAAATTGTCAATATTTTGCTAAGAATTTTTTTTTCTAGAAATTTATTCATGATTTTTTATGTTTTTTTTTAATCATAAATTAGGTAGAACTACAAACTTAACCCTTATCATATGTAAATTTATGTTTAGATTGCTCTTTTTTTTATTAAAAGAATAAGATTATAAGTTTTTTCTTTTTGATCAATAACAGATGATCCTTTCATGTAAGAAGAAAAGAAATTCATTTATAAATAGGAAAAAAATAATAAAAAAGCTTTTGACAAAGTTAAATGGTCTTATTACTAAAGAGCAATAGAGAAAAAATTCAATAAAATTTATGCTGTCAATAGAATTTAAGGAATGTGGCTTATACATTTTAGACACAGAAAACGTCATATCAAAACATATAATTTTCCTAGCATTAGTATTATTAACTTTTCTAATATCTATAATTATTCACATGTCAAACAATTTGATACTGGTACTACCAATATTGTCTCTAATGTCTTGCTTTTTCGATTTTGTTCTTATTTACCACTTATTCTTAATTTTCAACCAGAAATGAATATTTCAAAAAATGATGCCATTGTTTTAAACAGGTTAGAAATTTATTATCATTTAGTTTTAAGTAAATATATATTTAAATTCATAAATATTATAAATATAATATAATATATTTTTAAATAATATAATTTGAAATTCTTAATTTGACACTTAATATAAGTAGGTTTAAATTTACATAAAGTTTGAAAAAATGTATTTTTAAAATAGCTTATAGTTTTTTACAAGAGTATTTTTAGAAAAAAATGTTAATGAAATAAAAGCATACTATAATAGTATACAACTAATTATTGTGTAAAAAATATCGAATCAAAATATTAATTTAAAGACTATAAAAAATTGTATCTTATCATCAAGAAGTAGCAAAAGAAATAGTTCAAACTCAAATAAATATTTTATAAATCAATTATATAAATCAATTAAAAGTTTAAAATGATAAAAAAGATTAATAAATCAGTAATTGGTAATTAGGGTTGGAAAAATCCTTAAAAGTTCTAATTGATCCTATTAATTTTAAAAAAAATTATTAGTAATTTTTTTAAATATTAAATTTTTTAATTAATTTTACTTATTAAAATAATTTTAAATTTCTTTTTAAAATTTAAAAAATCTTTAAAATATTAGATTTAGGATAGGATCAGATCCGAAATTAAGTATATTCTAATTTTTAAAGAATTTGTTTATTTTAAATTAATAAAAAAATTTATCTAATATAATAATTAAAAGATAAATTTATTATTAACAAATTAAATTAATATATAAATAAAAATTATTTTTAAATTTATAAAGACCAATTAGGACTTTTTAGAACTTTACCAATCCTATTGGTAATGCCAAAATCATATTTAAAATATAAAAATAGGAATATAATATAATATAAAAGTCATTAATTTCTTATTAAAACTAGGAAATGAAATGGAAACCTAAAGAATATTTTAAAAACAAATTAAATTATTGAACAGATAAATGCGCGTGACCGATTTTTTTATAGTGCATACTAAATTATACTCCCCCTTAAATGTCAATAGTCACGTGGAATAATTCAATGGTGATAAATAGCCAACTCCTTTCAAATATTATTTATAATAAAAATGATCCGAAATTCGATTTTCGGCATTAATATCATCCGTAAAATTAGTGTTGGGTTACCCGAATATTTTTACAAATTAATTGAACACTCAGGTGGGGGTTCGAGTTTATGAAATCTGACCTGACCAGACCATTTCGGAACACTATAATAGACCATTTAACAAAAAAAGGGAATTATTTAACATGTATAAAGACTTTATTCTTCATCCCTGCATAGAATACTACATTAATTTAATGTGTGCGCTCTCTTTTATCTCTTCAAACCCAATATTAGTAAACAAGTTAAGAAGTTAATTGTTAAAAATTTCTTTTCTTGATGAATTCAAGATGATAAATAGTTTTTAAGTTTAAAATAAATAAAGTAGTAAGCTTAAGAAAAAAAAAAAAAAAAAGAACTTCTTTCCCAATATATTCTCTATTAAAATTTAATTCAAGCTATTTGGCGTAAATTTTGTAAATATCATTTAATGTTTGCGAGTGTCATGTGAGTAATTTCTAAAAAGATAGGCGTTTTCATGCATTCAAAATATTGATACTTCTAATTTTGTCATTATTGATTTTATTGATTTGCTTTTTTTTGGAAACAATTACTTACTGTATGTTAAGAAATTCGATCTACTTTGATTTTTTTTTTAAAAAACAAAAGGTTAAAAAATTAAAAAAGTGGAAAGATAGTTACTTTTCATATAAAAAAGTAAAGTGTGTAATAATTTGATCATCACTTTAATTAATGCTGCTGCGGACATTAATTTTAATAATAATAATTAGCTTATTTTGCTACGCATTTTAACAAAATAAAATTTATTTAACTTTTACGAAAGAAAAAGTTAAACGATTATAAAAAATTAATTCTGCGTCACAATGAGAAGTTTTAATAAAGTATTTCAAATTATTACCAAAGAAATAACCCAAGCTATTAACAATCACTTCGAAAAATACTAAAAATATCATAAAAACTTATTTGTAATTTTTTTTAATATTAAATGAAATTTTTGGTCTTGATATAGAAACTAGAAGTATCATTTATTTAAACAAGGATCTGAATTAAATAATAAAACTCTCGCGTCTTAAACTTTAGATAATAAAATAGTCTTCAACGATTTGAAAAAGTTTTAGAATATCTATTTAATCAATAAAATGAAATTAAAACATTAAAAAAGTATTGAATCCATTTATAGTTCACCCCAAACTTGATTAATTAAAGTTAATATCCGCTACTTCTATGAAACATCGGGTATAAAATGTTTTGCGCGACATTGATTTCATACGATATGTTTATGTGGATTTTTATGTCTATAATTAAAGCCTGATTTTGATAACGCTTAATAATATTTTTTCTGCGTGACACATTTATTTCGATACGATTCGTACATGAACTTTTTCCATTCATTCCTTATGCGGTATTTTAATAATATCACATCATTAACATCTATTTATTAATATTTTATATTTTATATATATATACAGTATATATTATTCCAAAATAATCTTTCTTTTTAGACTTATTTATCAAATCCAGCTATTTCCGTGAAAGATTATGTGATCAAATTATAAATGCATCCTTTCAAAATAAACTTTAAATAATTCACTTATTAAGCTGCTATAATTGTTAACAAAA
>CAMKVN010002903.1:0-11954 GCA_946474995.1 Funneliformis geosporum
AGCTTGAATATTGTTATTTTGATCATAATTAAAAGCAACAAAACTTGTAACAATATGGAATATAACCATATTATGTCTGCGATCTAAGTAATTTTTTTGATCTTTTTGCTCATTATTGAAAGCTAAAAATAAAAGTTCTTTTGGAAGTGATAATTGTTCTTTAACTAAACTTTCTAACCAATTGGTAAATTTCGTATAACTATCAGAACTAATAAAATGATTATCAATATCAATAATCATTTTTACCTTGCCAATGAATATTTAATTGTCGAAGTAGCCAAATTAATAGCAGATACATATTTTAAATGCCTTGAGTCATATATAACATCGACTGCTACTGCACATTTAAAAAGCTTTTCTTCTTTTTGTTGATGTTCATTTTTATTATGAGTAAGAGTTTCTAAAAACTTTACAATGACTGGATTTTGTTCAGCAAGTCATTTGGAAGGAGAATACTCTAAAAAACTATCTAAACAAAATTGTTCATGATTTTTCATTAAACCCACTATATCTTCATACATATTATTTCGTTTTCTCTTAGCAATTTCTATTACAAACTCAATGCGATCTTGTTGGTCATTAAATCTTTCAGTCAACCTCTTTTTTAGTTCTTTATTTTCAAATAATAATTGCCTATTAAGATTTTCTAATTTATCAGGTAAAGAAACTTGGACTCCAAAATCGGAAAAATTTTTTTCAAACAACAATTCTTCTGAATTCAAAAAAATTAAATTATTTATTTTTAATTGTTTAATAAAAGAATTTTTAGCGACAACTTGATTGTAATGTCTTTCACATAAAGAATAATTTTTTAAAGAATCAAGTAATAAAGATAATTCAGGAAAATACTTAGCTGTTTCTATTATTCTTTTTATTACTGCATCAGTTGATGCATGTCACCATCTCTGATCCTCTTTAGTTTCACATTATACTAACTGACTTTCTGGATATCTATTGGTAAAAAAACCAAATAAACAAGGTAAATTTTCAACATTTTGTTTTAATTTTATCATTATTAATTACAAAATTAATATATATAAAAAAACTTAGTTTTAAATTTAATTTAAGAAAAAACTGCTTTGTAAGGTCTTGTGGATCTGCGTGGATTCTGAATCTATATACTTGAAAATATATATTCTAACATTTAGTTTTGCAAAAAAAAAAAAAAAAATTTTTATATATCATAGCATAATCGGCAGAATATTCTGGAATCAATTCCAAATTTAGAAATACCTCTGACTGTATTAATCATAATAGAATATTATAAAATTACTTATAAAAAAAACTTTTATTATTATAATTTTTATGAAATTTTATGACTTTAATTATAATAAAATTTTGAAACTTAATTTTATAATCAAATTATTTTAAAAACCTTTTAAAAAACTTAAAATCTTTGTTAATAAAATTAATAAAAAATATATTAAATTAAATTTTTTATATAGTAATAATATTATTAAAATTAATATTTAATATTTTATAAAGAAATTAACAATTTTTTTTAAATTTGCAGGCAAATTTACCTGTTAGATAATCTAAGGGATAACGAAATTTATTATGATTCGTAATTATGAAATTTGTAATGAATCATTATATAGATTTATTAATGAAAATTAAAACAAATTGTTAAATGGAATTCGTTTAATAAAATCTGTAACGAATTATTATATGGATTCATTAATAAAAATCTGAAATGAATCATTAGCCAGAATTCATTAATGAATCATTAAATAGAATTCATTTAACAAAATCTATAATGAATCATTATATAGATTCATTAATGAAAACCTGAAATAAATTATTAGCCAGAATTCGATTAATAAAATCTGTAATGAATCATTAAACAGAATTTGTTTAATGAAAACTGTAATGAATCATTATATGGATTCGTTAATAAATTTCATTATGTATTGTTAACGAAACTTATTAGCAAATTGTTACCAATCAGTAAATTTTAATTGAATAATAATCATCAATCAGATATTAAATTAATTGATAACTAATTATTAATTGAATCTGATTTGTTACTATTTAATATATAGTTATAAATTTTTAAAATAAGTATAAAATCAGATTGGAAACTGATTTATGTAATTATACTTAATAATTATGATTATAGTATTAACTGATTCATAACTGATTGTGTATTTATTGATTTCTATCTATTGATTGCTGATCAAAAAATAGTGACCAATCAGAAAGGTACCTGATTAATCAACGTTTGATCAGTATATTAATAACTAATTCTAATTCTTCAAATAATGTTTTCTATTGATAATAAATATTAGAAATATAAATAAAGAATCTATTGAATTTTTTAGATAGGTATGATAATATTTGACTAATAATATTTTTTACATGCTTTTTAATAATCTTTCGAATCTGATCAAATATCTTATATCCATTTTTATTACAAATAGAATATAAACCACCTAAATTTTCATGATATACAAATCTTCTTTCTTTAAATCAGATTATAAATGCAGTACAATGCATTCCATTTGGATATTTTTCATCAAATTTTTCTACAATACTTTCTTATGATTTTGTAAATAAAGAATTAGTAGTCTAATCTTTACTTCACTTTTATAAGAGCTCATACTTATATAAGCTTTATCTGTTAAAATTATCAAACTAGACTAATTGTTTTGGTTTAAATCTTTTTTTGTGAATTATAGGTTTTTCTAGTTCAGATGTATTGTATTCGTTCATCTGTGTGTAATATTTTGGTTCAGCTATTATATAACAATCAACCTTTTTCAATAAAAATATTAGATAATATATTTTATAATAAAAATCAATATTTATTTTATCAAATTAGATTCAATTTCTACATATATAAATTGATCTACAATATTGAGAGAATTTGACATTTTTCATCATGAGATTTATTATTATCTTTTAGTATACGATTTATACAATTTCAGAAAGTTTTAATTTTCATTGGTATATGTATAGGTGTGAATACAAAAATTTATACAATTGTAATAATGCATTTTTATTCATTATAAAATCAGAAGATTTTGTCCAAAATTAAAACTATTGATAAAAATAAAGATTAAAATTTGAAAAATAATTTTGTTTTGATAATAATTTCTTTATAACCTTTGATTTCTTTAATTTAAAAGAAGTAATATTAGTATAACCTATGGCTTTTAAAAATGATTGTTATACACTAATTTTACGCTTTTCAAATATATAATATGCAGGATATATAGTTTAAGTATTGAATAGATTTCAATTATAATACTTTCTTGATCTACCTATTATTGAATAAAAGCTTCCAATTTATACTGGAAATAGTGTATCTTCAAAGTGATAATTATAAAGTGAAATTATTATTTTTATATATTCTATTCTTGCGTTAAACAAGTAGATATATGATATTGTATAAGACATTGTATAATAGAATCATGAATTTATATTCTTCAGTTCTTTAAAAATACCCTGATTTTTTTCACATATCATTTGGACTAATATTACTACTAAAACTACAAATCCTTTAACTAGATTGATAAATATCTAATATACATTTATCGTAAAACAAAAATGGCTTATTTTTTTTAATGGATGAATTATTAATGAACTAAAACCATTACCAATATTACACCATTCAAAATTAAATGATTTACCAATACCAAAAATAAATACTTTATATTTTTTAATATTAATAATAATGGAAAAAATGAATACCTGGCAAATTTATTTTATTATATTAATATCATCAAGATCAATTACTAAGTATCTTAAATAACATATATTTATTTCAAAAATTTGCGAATACAAAGAAAAAATGGCTTTAGTAGATGATGTTTCTATATTACTAGAATATTTATCTGATTCAAAAATCCAGCCTGAAAATCAAAGATTATTACTATTTTCTACTATTACATGAACCAAAAATTCTCTTCTATTAAGAAAAATGCGTATTTTTTGTTCAACATATATTGAAACTAAATGTATTGAATTGCTATTTGGGTAGTTATGCTATTAAAAATTTGAATATAAACTGTATGTAAGTTTTCAACAATTAACCCTAATGCTACTAATATAAATAAAAAGTTTATGTATTTTAACATTTAAGAAATTAGCAAATAAATAATAGACCTATTTGAGATTTTGAGTTCATTAGTAAAAGTATAGCATTATTAACCCTTAATTTCATATGATCATCATATGATTTTTGGTGCTGATCATAGGTGGATTGGCAATTAATTATAAGAAGATTAATATAAAATAAATGAATTAACTAAAATGTTTATATAATATCATTACGATATATAATATAAATAATTTTTTTATATTTAAATAAAAATATTGTAAAGTTTAATTATTATGATTAAAAATTATTTTATTATCTAAATAATAATAATCTTATGAAAGTTAAAAAATTATTTAAAGTTTAATTTAGATAAGCTGAAAAAATATTAAATCATATAATATATTAATATTATATGATTTAATATTTTTTTGGCTTAGATTGGATTATGGAGGTAACTTAAATAACTTCATAATCTGCTAGTAATTTCATAACATAATGGTAACTTCATAGTCTACTGGTAACTTCATAACATAATGGTAACTTCATAATCTGTTGGTAACTTCATAATATGATAGTGATTTCATAATCTAATTTCACGATCTGCTGGTAACTTCATAACCTACTATTCATAATTTGATAATAACTTCATAACCTACATATGGGTAGCTTCTTTGTATTATATCATTGTTTCAATTATTTTCTATATATTATGGTGATGATTTTATAGTCTAATAGTGGATGGTGATGCTTTAATTTAATGATCTAATGGTAACTGCTTTCTTCTTATTCCTAATTAGTTTACATTGTAAATTCTACATTGTTGGTATTGGCTTTTCATTCTTATTTAAATGCCTGGTTCCTTATTGGGGATACTGACACTTTGTGCTTATTTGGTTGCTAGTTTTATATTGAGAATTTGCGCCTATTTGGTTGCCTTTTAAAATACTGAAATGGTGTAAAAAAAGAAGTGACAGGTAGCACAGTATATTTGCAATTAATTTCAGGCAATACTATGTCTTAATTCTGGCTAATCTTTAGAGCATGTGATTCAAAGATCCAGCTTGGCATTATGACAGTGACCTGATAGTATCCTAGAACTGTCATAGAACTGGTGAGAAACTAGCAAAAAGCTAGTATGCTTCTATTAGTTCACCAATTCTGAATCAGTTTTATACTAGCTTAGGTACCGAGTTATTATATCCAAAGTTCTGGTCAAAATTATGGAATAGTACTGGCTGACATTATTGTAAATTTACTACGCTTACTGTGTCACAATCACATGATACTATTCAGTGCCAGAATACCTCACATAGTTACAGGCTAGTGGTGAGAATGTTCTGAAAATATTTTTAGAACCCAATATATATGCCAATTTCACATCTGAGGTTAGAAGTGTTATATATATTTCTTGATCAGCCTATTTTATTATTGAAAGTGCACCATCTTGTAATCCAACTATTGTCTATTTGTTGCTGACATATTAGCAAGATGTTATAAGCTCATTTAAGACCAGATCATGGTCTAAACTGGGTTGAAGCAATGAGTGTGCCATTTTGAGTGTTCCTATAAAAATTCTCTGTCCCTATAAGAAAAATTCATGAGAACGCTCATAAGGATAATCTCAATATCATTTTTGGGCTTCTTAGCTTAATTTATTGAATTCTTTACTACTTGTCCTTATAATCCTATGAGTCTCTATGAAAAATAAAAGTTCTAGGAAAAAAATTCAATTGTTCTATGGTACCCTTATAAGTAAATATAACGTATATAATTGATATACTGTAATTGGTATATGGTCGATATATGGTATAAAAAAAAATAAAAAGGTAAAGAGTTCAGAAATTCATAGTAACTTATAGGATTATAAGAACAAATAGTAAAATGGCCTTCCTAGAGTTCTAAAATTGCCAGTTTGCTATACTAACAGTGTCCTTATTAAGTTTTTTTGCCATCCCTATAAATTTTTCATGAGGCCAAATTTTTGATAAGTTATTAGGACCAACTTATAACATTAGGTATTTTCATTCTATCAAAAGCCTGACTCATTGCCTCTAGGGTTTGACAGTTCTGAAACATCTTATACAACTTTTTTTGATGATAATATGTGTTTGAGTGATACTTTTTTACATGTCAATCACAAAATCCATATTCAGAAGCCATTGGTCTTTCACATTTATCTTGTTTGCATAGAGGTCGCTGGCATCTTTTCTAGTGAATATAACATCCTTCTGGTTTTTTACTTTCCTGCCTATAAACCTTCCCTTCATTGGAATGATACTGGTAAATGTATTTACTGCCCATTGATATTATTCTTAGATAAATAAAACTTTGATATCTATAATTATTTATTTTTATTTTAAACTTTTTTATTAGGGTATTATACTGAAACACATGTCCTTAAGTCAATTTTCTGGATTCTCTTCAGGATGACCATAAAATATTAGGGTCTGTATCTTACCATTCCTGATATATTTAATGGATTATTTTGTAATGCTAAAATTTCTCCCTATAAATTAAATATTATTTGACATTCTTCATGTGTTTTATTTTTCCACTTCTCATATCTATCAAAAAGCTGATCTTGATTATATTCTAATATCACCCCATCACCTTGACATTTATGTAGTTGAGCTTTCAGTTGTCAATTATTTCTTCTTGTATTAACCCATAAATCTTATGCTATCCTAGCCTTGTGGATCTGAAATCGAGAAATGAAAATAAGATAAGTATTTTCTCAAAGTAATCTGGCTTTCTTTTATTTTAGCCAGTCATTAATAACTCCTATATCTTCATCATAGGATGGAAAATCTGGCATAGAATCTTTCTTCCCATCTATAATACCCTTTAAATCACCTAAATCTCATCATCAAATTCTAAATGAGAACTTGATATTTCAGGAGGAGGAGAAGAACTTTTGCTATATTTAACTTGTGTTAATTCTTAAACCTTTTTTTCATAGTATTAGCAAAGCCTATAGCCTTTAAAGTTTTCTCATGCTCTTTTTCTAATAATTGGCAAACCTCTTGGGGAGATAAGTTTTCTTCTGGCTCTACTGGAGGCAGTATTAAAGATAGAATACTAGCCGATAAATTATCATCAAGTTGCTCACTCAAATTGTGATGATATCTAATAGATCGATCAAATTCTTCTTGTAATGTTCCAATAGAAACTCTCTCACTAGAGAAGCCATCAGAAAGTGATTGAGGCTTTTCTATTATTCTAGTAAGATCCTTTTGTAATATTTCATTTAGGGTTTTCACATCTTCTAAAGCATTCTAAATTCTTTATTACGCTTAGCTATTGTTCTTTCAGCTTGTAAAAGATTGTTTTCAAGATTTTTTAACCAATCCTGAACTCTGTATAAATTTATTTTATTATCAGAAATACGCTCTATTCATTTTAAACGGTTTACTCAGATAGTAGCATGATAATTAATTTTTTCACATTCATCTATTCCATATGTATGGTCTTATATTTCTGATGCATCAGAAGCTATATTGCTTGATAGAGGCTGATTATAGTCCAATTGCCTTGATGATGATGAAGATGATGAGGATGATGAAGAATCTCTTGTTAATAGTATTGAAAGTATATCACTTGATGAGGCCATGATAAGATCACTAATCCTATATTTTAGCCAATGAAGCTTAGATAATTCTTCCGATATTTGATCTTCTCAAAAAATTATAAATAGCAATCTACACTCTACAATCTTTTCCAGATTATGGATTTTTATCTCTAATGCTGTTATCTGGCTTTTAAGATTAGATATTTTCAGCTCTGAGATCTCTTTTGTATTATACAATCGAGATATCTCTAGCTTACTATGATATAAATCGTGTTTTAGAAATTGTATTCAATTCTCATATACTTTATTTTCAGACATCAGCGTTGTTCTATCTTCTTTTTTATAGATAGTTCTATCTTTTTGAGAGATGAGAAAAGGATGAGTAAAGAAGCAAGAGTTCTTATAATTCAAATAGATCCTAATAAAGTCTAAAGAATCGAAAAAATATTATATTGCGTGATATATATTATTGCCTAACTGGGTATTATTCTAATTCTAAATCCTTAAGAGATGCATGTAAAAAAGGGCATCATTTCCGCTTAAAAAAATGTCATGATTTTTTAGAATAGCAACATATATACCAAATACATAAAATTCCCCTGAAGAATATTTCTAGATGTAGCTATAGCTGAATAACACGTCCAAATTGCGTATACCAATATGATTTGTTATTCCTTACACATGATCATTATAAGCGTAAAAAATATATAGCAGTATTTAATATAATAGACTGTGTTTTTCAATATAAGACTTCTGTTCCACTTACATCAAAGAAGAGTTCAGAAGTTGCTAGAGCATTTAGAAAATATATGATTATACTAATAATCCACTTGTATGACCAGAGCTTCTACAATGTGATGGAGGTCGTGAATTTATGAGAAAGACTTCTCAATTAATGAAGGAGCATAATGTTACTATTCAAGTGATTAGTGCATATTCTTATTGAGAAGTAGTTTTTCTAGAATGTTTTAACCATACACTCACAAAAATACTTTATAAAATCCAAGATGCTATTAAATCTATATATCCCAATACGAAATTAATAAAAATATGGGTTAGGCATTTGCTTATAGTTATTGATTATCTAAATAATTATTCTACACGTCTCATTCGAGAACCAGGAACTAAAAAATGGGGTTTGCACCTATAAAACTATCATGTTAGAAAAAGTAAAATCGAGACCATTCACAAAATATAAGCATCCAATTGGGAAAGATGAAATAACGTTAAAGAAAGGTAATACTATTCGATATCTTTTTGCTATTGCAGAATGGGAAGGAGGAATGGAGAATCAAAAGAAGACTACTGATCTCATATACTCACCTTCTATTCATAAAATCCAGAAAATTATAATAATAAAGAATGAGCCAGTTTTATATTATTTGGATGGAGAATTTGCATCATCTCGCGGGTTTGTGCAAGAAGAACTCATGTTAATAGTTGATTCAGAAAAGTATATTATCCGTAAATTTTGTTTATGCTTCTCCTATCAATAGTGAGTTAAACCAAGCTATTGATTATATTCAAAGACGTGGTGGTCAATGTCTAGGAAAGACTGGAGAAATAAATAGACATATTATATATCTTTGATTTTGTGAGAATGACGTACATCAATGGGAGTATCCATTAAAATATATTATGAAGAAATTTGAGTGGTGTCCTCTTTGTCATCATACTACTGAAAGAAATGTACTATATATTTTTGAGAATCTGCTAGACAAAAAATTTCTATTTTGTAGACCATCATTTTTGAATGAAATGCAACTCGATAGGTATAACGAAGAACTACAACTAGTATTTGAATTTGATGGTCAGTAACATTATACTCTTAATTCAATGTTCTATAGGAGAGGGGATATAGATTTGGAGGAACAAAAATCATAAGATCAGAAGAAGCGGGATATATGCAAGGAGCAAGATATATGTCTTATCAAAGTTCCCTATACAGCTAATCTCCTATCCTATATCAGACATACTCTAATCAAGAAATGATTCTTGAAAGAAGCGAAGAATTAAAAGGGATTATTTTTAATATATTATTAATAATACTCCATTTGATATGAAAATAAATAAACATGAGCTGATTGATAGGCTTGTATATCATATCGACAAGATTAAAGATGCCAAAAAATATAATGAACATTTGAGTGTTTCCCAATAGCCTTTCAATTTACTAATATGTGGCTATACTAATTCAGGAAAAACTAATGAGGTTCTCAATCTCATGCTCAGAAATAAGCTTTATTGAATGTTTAATGGGAAGAAAGGAGTGACACACTTATCAAGTGTGATGATTTACTACTCATCGGTCATAATTTCAATGAGCTAAATATAGGTATCTCAAATCAGTCTATCAGATAATTGCAAATAGCCCAAAACTATATTGTGAAGATATTATATTTTGAGCAATAAAACCTGATAAAATCCCTAAAATGGATTTATTTTCTCCAGATAGAGGTACAGTGCCTATATTCGAAGATGTATATGCTGATCTGAAAAAAGTGCAGGAGAAGATCATTCCTTATTTTGTTAAGGGACGCCATTATAACATCAATTTGATATATGGGAGGTTTGCTAGGAAAATGAGACTCAAAGTATTTTTTATTAAAATTTTAATTTTTATTGCATTTTAATGTTTGATAATGTTAGATTAAAATGCAATAAAAATTAAAATTTTAATAAAAAATGATCAGAGCCCCATTTTCCTAGCAAACCTCCCATATGTATTCCAGGGTTATTTTGATTGCCCAAAAATAATACGAAAAAATCTCACATGTGTCTGCCTATTTAATGTGTCGTGTATTACAGATGAGCTAGTCAGAATTGTGTGTTAATATGCTAATGATTGGCGTAGAAAAAATTCATTGTTTTTAATCTAACTGTATCTCGTGAGCATCTACACAGGATATAGGTCGGTTAGGACCAAATTCTTGAAAAAAGTGTCTTAACTAATGAATAAAATCTGACTTTATAGATGCTAGCTCTTTTTCTGCCTCCTATACTTGCATTTTCGGATCCTCAATCTTGTAATGTAATATCTTATTTGCACTAACCCTTTTTCTATAATTATTATAAATGTCTTGTATCATTTTTCCAAAAGTCTTTCTATTATAGTCAAGCAGATGTTGAGAGAAGACTTTAAGTTCATTCATAACTCTGTGGTTATTTTCTTCCTTGAGATTATAAGGGATACCATCAGTTTGAACTTCACTATCTAAAACACATACTGTACATATGATAATACTGGAAATATATCACATTCTGGCCAACTTTGAGGATATAGTAATTTTTTCTGAGTCAAATTTTTGCATTTCCTATTTAATGAATTCTCATAAATCTCTAATATGCGTCTTAAATAAGATTCAATTCGTTTAGACTTTCCAGAAATAGATTCTAATGGAATAGGATCATCTCTTGTATCTTTAGTATTGCGGAAGATAAAACAACTGTTTAGTGAAATATTTTTTAGAGTTAATATATAAAAATAATTAGAAAGCTTTTTTTTTGAAGATCTTTGATTAAAGGAGGAATATGGTATTAGGAAACATTTTAAGCTGTCTCAAACGCTCTTGCTTAAGTTATGTTTGCTTATAAGAAATAAAAAATTCGCATGATTTTGGACGATCTAAGAACGCTGAAATTTTACTAAGAAATAATCATTTTTACCAGGAAAAAAAATATGTGAATAGTTATACATATTAATTATCTATGCATTTTTTCGTACAGAATTGAGATATCATGTTCGTGGTCTAGGACCTTTCAGAGAAAGGGATCAAGTATCAAATTGTGTTTTATAATTTGAGAAATACTTCAGTTCAGACACATTTGCATTATGCTGAATTAATGTAAAAGGCTTTGGTAACAAAGGAGAAGGAACCTTATTTGCCTTAGACATGATATTTTCAGCAGATAATAGTTGCCATAAAAGTCTGTTGGCTAATTCTTATCGTAATTATTTTTCAGCCAATTCTTGTTACAATTGTCTTTTAGCTAATTCTTATTGAGATTGTCTTTTAGCTAATTCTTGCTGAGATTGTCTTTCAGCTATCTCTTGCTATAACTATTTTTTGATTAATTCATGATAGACTAGTCTATCAGACAATTGGCGTCTCTTATGCTCAGAATAACTTATATAATTATGAAGTTGATCTTGCAGAACATGATAAGATTTATATCCTCCATCAATAAAATACTATACAGTCGACCCCCTCTATAGTCACCTCCTATATAATCACTCACCTTCTTTAGTCACATTATAGTTCAGTTTCGATTTTTTAAATAAGAAAATACCCCTTTTATAATCACATAATATATATAAATATAATCACATCAATTTTTAGTCCC
>CAMKVN010002904.1:0-11951 GCA_946474995.1 Funneliformis geosporum
TTTTTTTGAAAAATAATCAAATGTAAAAATGTATCAATATTTTTTTATATTTTTTTAAAAAAATATTAAACAAAATTTATAATTGTTTAGTTTCCTTTTTTAGACAGGTCAGGTCAGGTCGGGTCAAATGTATATTTAATTCAAGTCAATTACCCGATCAGACCCGACCTGTTTGGAGCTCTAAATGATACAAATATTTTGAGAAAAAAATATCGGTATATCAAGTTATTGGTATATTATGAAACTTTTATGTAATGATATTTGTATATTATGTTGATCAATATTGGTATATAATAATAAACCAATCAGATTTCAATAATAAATATCTTAAAAAAAATGTTAATTTTATAGCAATATTATTTGAGAAATCAATTATTAATGAAAGCTATATATGCCATAAAAAAACATCTTTAATTTTTATTACTTCAATCATTAAATAACAAAAATGTCAATAACTAGACAAACGAAAAATAGAAACGCTAATAATTACTTTTAAACTCTATTTAACAATAAAAGAAATAATAACAACATGAATGATAACACTTCTTTTAGCTCCAGATAATGAACCTTACTTACTGAACAGACTGAACAACCGAAAAAAATTAAACTTTCTTCTGAAAACTTTTTCCAAAATATAGAAACCCCTTTAAAACAAACTATTAACAATATTATTACTGGAAAGAACTTTATTCCCCCTTCCATCGACTCAACAATTGAACATACTACTCCAGAAGTTATGGATATTGACTCAACTCCTACAGACTCAAATGATAAAGATACTTATTCTTCTCCTACTAAAGATACGACTAATGACTCTATGCACGCTTCTGGTTCCAGTTCCCTCAACAACAATAATGATATTCTCCACCCAATCACAAACCAGGTTATTACCAACAAAGGTAAACAAAAAGAAGATACATGGTCAGAATAAATAGAAAATGAAAACAAAACACGTGATCAAGATACTCAAGAAATTTCTTTCAACATTATTATTGCATTCACGTGTTTTTACGCAATTGATAATGCCTTAGAAAAAAAAGAAAATTCGATTGCTGAAAACGCACATTTGTCAACTCCCTTTTTATTCACTACAATGGATACCAAGGCTCGACTTATATTTTCAAAATTAGAAAATTCTTTATATACTTAGACACGATGGACTCCTTAATAAATGTACTCACAAAAACACAAGAAACTCAACATAATCCTATTTTTACTATTGTCGATCCTGCAGTTAAACAACAAAGACAAGATGCTGAAAAAGGCCAAACAATAAAAGTATCTGATATTCCTCTATTTATCAAATCAGATGTTGTTAGAAATTACTTTACTAAATATGAAAAGATCTTCTATTTTTCAATGATTATCCGTGGACCCTGACAGATTGCCTTCATTATTTTTGAAGAATCTGATTCCATCAAAGCTTTTTATAATCAAGTTTAGTCTGTTACTTTTTTAGAATTTCTGCTCAGAGTAGAACCAACTGATCTTGACACCACACAAACGGCACTAAGATAGCAATTTGAACTCAAACTTACAGCGCTATCCTTCAATATTGATCAATTACAACTTATTGATTTTTTACTTCACATCAACCCAAATTCTATTTAATATCACGTGACCAACAAAATAGACTTAGATAATATGCCTTTATAAATTTCGCTAGTGTTGAAGATGTCGCAGCTGCTTCTTTACAGTCTCAAAAATTCAAATGAAAAATATTATATTGGATGGCTTCTTCCAAAAAATACTGTAGAAGTTGTGAGGCTCCCGATCATGAATTTAAAGATTGCACTAATTGCAAATCTACTAATCCTTATTGAAATTTATATGTTCGTTTCAAATTAGAACAGTACCGTCCTCCAAGGTTATTCAACAATAACAACGGTGACTCGTCCAAATCATACTCTCAAACACTTACTGATCCCAAAAAACCTATTCCCTTCCAAGGAAAGACCAGCAATGGTCCTCCAAATATGATTGACGCCTAAAGATGGCATAGCAATTGATTTCAAATTTACAAAATGTTGCAACATAAGCTAAAATTAGTTGCAACATATGTTGCAACATTATAAGTTGCAATATATATAAGTTAAAACTAATTGCAACGTAAGTTGCAATATTAAAAGTTGCAACATATTAATTACAGTTCCCATCTTTATTGACGCCCTTAAAGTTTTCCAAGAAAAACTAAATGTCATTGAAAATAAACTTATCTCAATAGATGATGAGCTAATTTTCCTTAAAAATGCAGCCATTAAGCAAGATCAAAACCAAAAAGACATCGTCTTTCATCTCAATCGTCTCGAATTTATGCACTATGTTGTACATGACCCTGACCAAATCAATGATCTCACGTATGAATTCCCCCTTCACAACTGTGATGAGAAAATAGAATGTGTGCCAAATAATCCTCCTGTTATTAACAAAGACCAAAACGAATCTGTAACTAACATAGTTTCTAACAATTTATCTAACTTTCAAATGAACGATCTCAACCGTAATGTCTTAGTTGAAACCTTTGTCAATGACATTAGATCTAAAATCAGAGAAATTTCGAATGCTTTACGTATATGATTCAAGCGTCAATATCATCAAATCAATGAGTGTATACCAATCCAATCAAAATAACAATCTTCAGCAAGTTCACCTTAATAATAATGAAAAAAATATTAACAAATGACAAATTTTACCCTAATTTTTTTCCTTCGCCACTCAAAATGTCAAAAGCTGTATCTCTAAAGAAAAAATGTCCCAAATTGAATTTTTTTTTACTACTTACAATCTAGATATTCTAGGACTCAGTGAAACTTATTTAAACTCAGCTCAAGCTCTTCATCTTTCAAAAAAATTTTACAATAAGCCATATGAATTCATCTTTTCGTCAGATAATGCCCAAATTAATTATCAAGGTGTTGGTTTTATCATTAGATCTTATTTACACCAACATATTTTCTTTCAAAAGTTCATACTTGACAGAATTGCCTACATCGACCTCCAGTTCAAAAATAAGACTAAACTAAGAATCATCCAAATTTACCTCCCAGCTAATACTACGGATCATGACCAATTAATACTAAGATCAAAATAAGAAAATATGATAATTAATATTATTCTAGAAGCTCAGACCAAATTTTACCACATAGTTTTAATGGAAGATTTTAATGTTAACTTTTACAAGCTTCAACATAAATATAATAATACGAAAAGAAATAGAACTTTTAAATCATTCATTGATAAAATTCTCAACCTTAATTTTATCCATTAATCTCTAATTCTTCAAACAAATTACCTCATACATTTACCTTCTCCCGAAAAACTCATACACATATCGATTATATCTTTACTTCAATTTCTTTCTCTCACGACCTCACCACTTTCAAAATTTTTGATTCCGCTAGTACTATTCACGAATCAGACCATTTACCCTTACATATCACTATTTATAAAAATAATATCTTCAATACTTCGTCCTTTGCTTATCGCAAACAACATAAGACAACTAGAAAATCTTATAATTTTGATAAGATTGCCTTCTTACACTGAGATTTATTCTCTGATAAACCGGATAAGTTAATTAAAGAATCAAAAAGATTTCAAGACCCTAATGTTTTTGGTTTCTCTCAAACTTCGATTAATCAAGTTTGGGAATTTTTTGTCCAATCAGTAATATGTGTTGCGAACAATCATATTCCTAAAATTACTACTACATTACACTACAAGTCCCTTTATAATTTTGATAATTCTATCATTCACAAACAAATTAAGAAACTCTACAGACTTTACCACAAAACAAAAGTCTTTTTAGACAAGACATTATCTAATCCTTTTCCTTCACAATTTTCATTTATCATTTCTTTTGAAGAACATAAATCGGTATTAACCATTGCTAAAGAACATAAAATCTCATCAGCTTCTTTAAATTCTTTGTTTTATCAAAATAATCTTAATTCGTACCTTAACGATTTGAAAACTTCGATCATTAAACCACTGGAATGCAAACTTAAAATAGTTTCTAAACAAGAAAATACTGATAGAATCAAAGCTTTTATCTCATAACAAGCAGACAACTATAAATATGCTCCCTTTAAAATGATCGACTTGTTTTTAAAAAGGTCTAGAAAAACTATTGGTCTTGATAGAATTTTTATTAATAAATCCAATCAGGACTCATACCTAGAATTAGACAAAAAAAGGTAAAGAAAGCTACTGCTTTACATTTTCAAATAGTGGCAGGCACGCTCAATGAGGAAGTTACAGATCCAACGACCCTAATTTTTTAAATTTCTGGCTCTAACGGGAAAAACATTATCATCCTCTTCCTACTATTAATAATGATGTTTACGATCAAGTTTTGGATCCTTCTACCTATGATGAATGGCTTCTTATTATCAAACATTTGACTAATGATAAAGCTCCTTGTCCTTCTAACATCTCTAATGAATTTCTAAAAAAAATAGGCCCTATGGCAAATAAGTTTTTGTATCATATAATATGTGCGTGTTTCATGTCTAGTCTTACTCCTAAGCAATGGAACTTAGCTCATGTATATCTGATACCCAAGCCAAAACTATGGAATTGCGATCTTAATAATACACGACCTATTACTTTACTTGAAACTGTCCGTAAAGCTTTTATAAAAATTATTAACATACAATTACAAAAGATTCTTATTGCCAACAAAGCTTTGTCCAGATTGAACTTTGCAGACCTACCGCATCAATTCACTTTGGAACCTCTACATATTATTAATAATCTGCTTGAATACCATCATTTACAAAAAAGTTCAGATAAATCCTACAAACAAGACTTTCATATCCTGTTTCAAGATATGTTAAAAGCTTATGATAGAGTTAACATCTACATGCTTGAAAAAGCTTTAACCATTTGAAATTCCCAATGACTCTGATTAATCTGATTACGGGACTCTTTCTCAACTGTTCTAATCAAATTTTTACTGACTATGGTCTTACCGATCCTAATGATGTTCTAGTTGGCATTGACCAAGGTGAAGTTTTTTCTCCTCTTTTATGAGTCATATATTATGATCCTCTCTTTGATCGCATTAGAAAATCTGAACTCAGTTTTAAATTGTCTACAACTTGGAACCCTGATCTCGATATCACTGAAACTGAATTTCTTAATGTTACCATTCCTGCTCTTGCATACATAGATGATACCATTTGGATTGCAGATCGTTACGATCAAATGTCTAGCATCCTCAATATAGCCCAGATGTTTTACAAGTTAAATTCAATGAAAGTCAATTTTGATAAATTGTATTTGATAACTGATAACAACTACACTGAATCAATTATCTTTCGAAACTCTTATGATAATTCATCCTTTGAATGCAAAAATATCTCACCCGGGGACTCGACCCTATATCTTGATATATGGATCTCTGCTCAATATAATAAGAAGTTTATCAAACACCAAATCTTCTTGGAAATTGCTTCTTTCAGTGATAAACTTAGATTCAAATCATTAATTGACAAATAACTGCGCTATTTAAACAATATGGTTCTCATTTTTCGTTTAAAATATAGATCAAAACTCATTATTCTTTCAGAACTCGAAGGCGACAATCTTTATAAACTTATGTGAAGGCTTATTAAATATAAATTAGGACTCAGGCTTAGCACTTCTAATTCGATCCTTTATAACAAACTAGCCTACAGATTTAACGATCTCACAGCTGTTTCTCAACTCTTCAAAATATAGCAATTTATCAACATTATCAATTCCTTATTTAATAATTCTATTTTAGGCCTAACGACTATTATACACCTTAAACAGCTCTAATAACATTATTGGTTATACGATAATCTTTAGTCTGTTACCCTCGTCTCTCAATCATTATTGACATACTAATTTTCTCTCTAATTTTTTCACTATTTACCATAAATCAGAGTTCTCGTTTATTAGTTCCTCAAGAATAATCAAACTTTTTCAGATCAAAGGTGGATTAATTCCTCTTCAAACTAACATGCCTTAACATTCTAATGACATTCATAATATTCATTCAAAAAACATCCTTTTCCTTTCTCAGATCGTTGCCATAAGCAAATTCCTTTTCAACTATCATGATATCCAACTCAGATATTATTCTTCAACAAACTTCAATGGTGTTACCTCATGTTGGTTTAAAATGTTAAAAAAAATAGTTTTATCTAATCCAGTGCATTCCAACTGTCTTAAACCAGAATTTTGTTTCGAAACTCAAGTATTCAATGATTATAACACTTCTTCATCTATTGCTGATTTTCAATAGAACACTAGCTGGGCAAATCTATGGACTCCTTCAGAATACGACATATACAAGTTCCTGATCCAGGCTCACCTATATTTGGAAAAGTCTTCAAACTTGTTTCTTCTGCTCCACCATGTATTTTCCAGCACTTCATTTTGATGAACCCTACTAATGATCCTCGTTTACCATCAAAGAGTTCTGACGTGCTTATTTCTTATATCGGCTGCTCTTTTAACAAAAATTGAAAGTGATTTAAAATAAAACCAAAGTTCAAAAAGCTTTCCTGTGCTACTTTTGTGGATCCATTATTACCAAATCCTATTTCTACATCTCCTTTACTCTTAAATAATGGAAAAATTTTTATGTGCCTAAAAGATTATTATGGCCAATTATGGATTAGGCTGTTGCTAGATTCCATTTCATACATACTCCTTCTGTCCCAAATATTTTACCTGACAACCTTAGTTTAGATTTGGATATTTTAACTATAAAAAGTTTGTTTACTTTAACAGATTGCTTTACTACTCTTAATAATTATAGAATCGATTTATTTTCTGAAAAGCAATTAGAATTTTATACTGATGGTTCTCATTTTTTTTTACCTTCTCCCTTACAAACTCATATTAGTTCTGCTTTTTACTTGTTCACAACACTTTAGATATTAGTTTTGCTGCTACTTTGCCTCCTCTTTGGGCCAATTCTACTAACGCTGAAATTTTTGCTCTATTGATGACTCTTTTCATATATCCATTTGGCTCTTCCGTTAAAATTCATACTGATAGCCATTTCATGATTCTTTCATATAATCATTTATTATGAAATAACATTTGTGCATATTCTTCATTGCTCTTTAAAACCCCATTTTACATACATTGGTGTTTTATTTTCAAGCTCATTAAACAAAAACAATTAACTTTATCCTTGGTAAAAGTTAAAGTACACTCTGGAAATCCTTTCAATGAAAAAGTAGATCATCTAGCTAAATCTGTACTTACTGATTTTCCTATCTCCCTCTTTTTCTCAAGCGTTCCTTATCTCTCTTTCATCCCTACCTTTTAATCATATCCTATAAACAAAGAAATTCAACCTTTTTTTAAAGACCTCATCAACTCTAAATCTTTCTATGACTTTTATAATCTTCAAAGCAATAATCACTACAAAAATAAGCCTATTAATTGGTTCTTCACTTTTAAACTCATCAATTACGACTCAAATAATCAAACTTCTTATAAAGAATCATACTATCACAAACGAAGATACCAACTCCATCTGGAACAATTGCCTACTGTAGAATTTCTTAAGCTCACTCTACCAAATCTTTATGACTCTACTTGGAAATGCTATCATTGCAACATCACAAATGAAACATTCACACATATTTGGGCCTGCTCAGAAGTTCGACCCACTATCATTGATATCGACACTAGAAGTATCCAAACTCTTAAAAATCATCTCTTTATACACACCTTCTCTTATAAATGATCACCAGAACTTCAACAAATTCTTGACTTATCTCATTCTTTCTGGTCTCTTCTTCAAACATCCAATTCTCCTTTCACCCTTATAGACTTCATAAAAGGAATCGTATCATTCCAATTTTATCTTCTCATCAATAATTTTACTAATTCCCAAACTAAAACCCTTGCTATTCTTTCTGCCTTTTACGATCACCTTATTGAACAATCTATCATTTTAATTTGGAAACTCAGATGTGTTTTAACGATTGAAAAGGAATTATCCATCAACATCACAAACAAAAAAAAGAGAGTTAAATCAAGTAGCTCTAAACAGATTCTCATACCGCACTTGTCTCCTAATAATAATAATAACATAAACCATTTACATATTTTTACTAACTCTTTCATTCACGGAAGATCTTGGACTCTTTTTAGCATAGTGAAAACTAGTTGTCTCAAATGCTTTTTCCTTTCTGTCATGTGTTGATATTTCTTCTCTTTGTAGTTGAATTAAAGCGTTATAAGACAACCGGTTGGTTTGGTTAGAGTTAGTTTATCCCTCCGAGGAAGGCTAAGCAGCTTTTATTTTATTTTTTTTTACTTTTATATCCTTTTTTTGGGATTTTCTTTTTATTTTGTAATTTGAATTTGAATTTTTAATAAATAAAGACTTCACCGCGTCTTAAAAAAAGAAAAAAAGAAAAATCAATTATTAATTTTAAATTATTATATTATTATATTATATTATCCACAATTTTATTCTATTTCTAACGAATATTTAAACATAGCAATTGAATAAAAATTGAGTAATCTTTATTAGAGACAAGTGTTTTCAAATTTTACGAAATACGCGCAAAAAATACTTATATTTTACCACTATACCCCCTATAAACCCACTTTATTATATAGTTTTTTCATTTGTTTTGCATATACGTTCTTTTTGTTTTGATTTCAAAAATGGTTTAAACATGTGATCATATACAAACAACATGTATATTCGTATTTGTGATCATGATTGCGATTACAATTACATAATATATAAATATATAAATGTTATTATTTTTTCTTTATTTAGCGATATAATTTTTACAAACCTTTCATACTGAATATATATTTATTATGAAAAAATGATTTTAAGGTATTTTTTATACTAAAAAAAATTTTTTTTGTGAAATTTACACAATATTATAAATCATGTGATATTATATATCATTATAAATAGATTTTATATCGTTATATGTAAATATTATTGTATTGTGATACTAAAAGTATATGAAATATCTGTAATATTTATCATAATACAAAATAAAGAGATTTATTAATTAAAATCAATATATAAAGCTAATTTAATTAAAATTGTTTTAGGCAAGATATTTTTTATCATTATAAGACATTATCATTATATAATAGCATTGTTATATCCAACTTTAATTGTACACAAGCTTATTCATATAAAAAACAAAAGACCAACTTCAATATTTCCTATAGTCAGCTTGAAACACCAATTGAATCTCTTATTTAAATGAAAAGGTTTTGAATCTTGTAGAAAAGTGATTAATTATCCTTCTGATTTAGAAATCCTTGCTGATATATATGATGGAAGAATTTGAAAAACTTTTAAAGATGAGAATAATTGATTTTTTTTCAGCTAAACTTAACGGATATACATATTAGAATAATGCTAAACATAGACTAGTTCCAATCTTTTAAAAACTCTCAATGAAGCACAAAAGCAATCTATGCTATAATATGCAATTTGCTCTGAAATGAGAAATTTAACCTTCTAATATAATAATATTAGCATTGATTCCAGATCCAAAAGAGCTAACATTACATAATTTAAATTATTATTTAGCTCCTTTAATCAATCAGTTAATTGAAATATAAAATAATGTAGACTTATTGGAAATATTTGAGAGTCGTCTTAATGGAAAAAAAAATCAGAGATGCAATTATATGCTGTTCTTTTGATATACCTATCACAAAATGACTTTGTAAATACATATCTGCAAGAACTTGTTACAGTTGTCTCAAACATATCAGTTTTGATGAAAAGAATCAACCAAACTTCAGAAGAAATGATGATATAAATAGTTGGTTTGTAGAAAGAAACATCGAGGAAGTTAAAAATAATGCTTTTGAATAGAAAACTTATAAATCAAAAGAGCAGAGATGAAAATATGTATCAGAAACATTTATGTGATAATCTGAAATATCTGAAATACATCGCTTATTTTACTTTAATCTTATAAAATTTCTTGTAATTGATTCTATACACTGTTTTTTTCTTAGAATTACAAAAATGGATTGTGATGGAACTATGGATTGAAGAAAATAAGCTAATACTAGCCAATCTTACAATTATACAAAACTAAACTGATAAAATACAAGTTATTACTGATATTGGTAGGCTTTCAAGCAAAATAGATATAGGAAAATACTTTTCTAGTTTTTCTGCTAACCAGTAGAAAACATTTATATTAATATATCTGATGATAATTACATAGGATTTTTGAAAGAAGCTGACTGAAAAATTCTTGAGAACTTTATTTACATCTGTAATATTTTGGTATATAGATTAGTATCAAAAAATGATCTAATAGAAGCTTATTAACATCTTATAAAAATAGTTAACGAAATTAAACAAACATATAAACCTAAGAAAATTTTTCATGTATTTATATAAATACATATTGAGTTATGAACAATTGTATGTCTTTTAGTGCTATTCTATGGAAAGAATGAATGGTTTATTAGGAAATTTTATTTGTTTAATATAATTATTCGATACTAGTATTTACTAATATTTGAATATTCTTTTTAAAAACATTTTATACCAGCCATAAAAGAATTAAGCTAGAGCTTATAAGAATTATTAAAAGTAATGCTATCTTGGATGAATTAACATCTTATGTTGAGCAAAGTTAGCATCTTCAAAAAAATCTTGAAAAATTAAAATCAAAAGATTCAGTTGGAAGTCTTTCAATATATGATAAATATCCTTATAAGAAATATCAAATATTTGTCTATTATCAACCAAAATAGTAAAAGAAAGTGTGGTCTATAATGATGAGCTGTTTCTAGATTCTTTTCTAAGCCCATCAAAAAATGTTACATTATCTCATGAACTTTAACAATTATTGGTTGAGTTTTATAATAACATATATAATAAAGAATTTGCTATTATTACGCATTTATGAATCTTCTGAATTTTCTATTCCTATTGATTTAAATGTAAATCAATTCAGTTGACTAAAAATTGAAATAGAAATATTTGGCTCAACATTATTTTCTAGATATATTAAATCAGCAAACACAGGGTTGAGAAGTACTGTATTAGTACAATGATTAGTACAATTAGTATAGTTAGTATATTATAATAATTAATATAAAATTAGTACAAGTATAATATAAGTACAATGTTAATTTTATCTAGTATATATAAAATTTCCAATCCTAGGCAAACATATTGGCTCGTTTCTTTACAGATAATGATACTTCTGATATATATTCCAATCAAGTCTATTTCTTTTTTGAATATACAGCTTATCTACCAGAAGTAAAATGCATTACCTAACGTTAGTGAAATGGTATAAGATAACTGAAAACTATAATAATAGATTTCATTGCAAAATAGATAATAATAATAAATCTTGAGTAGGGGCAAAATGGGATTTCTAGGATAAAAATCAAAAAGATATTTAGAAAGGTTTTCTGACTGCTAACGAATCTATTTTAGCTATATGAATCAATTATTAAATTCAAACCTCTAGCATATTTTGACTCAATTCTAAATGATGTTATCGAACTTGGCTAGGAATAGCTCTCGATCTTTTGATCAATTTCTACACTAGATTGGGTTATATGCTCATCTATATATTGTTCAGAAAGAATTTTACGTTATTGGCTTCTATGATATGGATAATGATATTTGACAGTATAGTTTGCCCTATCTGAAGAATCACCTGTTCCTTTATATATATGTAGCATATATGACTAATGCCGATTTTATTTGATCCCTTCTTTGAAGCTCTTCTTTGAAAACATCTGTAATTGCATCACATTATAACAGTGTAAATTTTGGCTAAAATCTGATTACAAATCCAATGTCAATTTTATGTCCTAAGATAATCAATGTGAAACATTGTAGATCCAGATGTCAACTTTATTTCCAGTGTAACAGGCAACTTTATTGACATGATAATCTTTGCTGATCAATTTTGTCAACTTTATTTCCTTGA
>CAMKVN010002905.1:0-11949 GCA_946474995.1 Funneliformis geosporum
TTTACCAAATCTTTATTTGCAATAAAGTTTTTCACTTTTTTGGTATTTTCTTTATATAAATTATCAATTACAAAAATTATTACTTTCATTAGATTATGATATTTGTTTGCCATTAATCTTGCAATTGACTATAATCCAGTTTTAAAAATTTTTTAATTTGTAAATCTTGGTATTTCTGCTAATCTATGATCTATTTCACCTACTAAATGATTACCAACTTTAAAAGTTCTTGTGTATAATTATAATTAACTTGATATTGAAATAAACCTAAATCAAGATGATGCATTCTATTGGATACTATGGCAGAATAGATATTTATATTTCTATAATTTGATCATTATTTATTATTAGAATTAAACAAAAATTAAAAATAAAATAAAATAATAAAATTTTGAAGATTCCAAAAAAAATTGGAAATATTTTCAATTGATACAGAATGGTTTGTGTTCTATTCAAAATGCTCGATCATATTTTCATGGATATGTAGTTCAGTATCATTATCTTATAAATTAATTTTATTAAGATTATCTTTTGAGACTAAACAAAAATAACATGGATGACTTGAATTATATGCTTTATATGTAAGATAAAACATCAAAGCTTCAAGCTAATCAGAAATTACAACTGAAACTCAGGGAAAGAATCAAAATGTTTTATTAGATATTGTCAAATAAATACTGTTATTGGATTTAAGAAGGGATATAAAAGTACTTTTAGGAAATTATGAAAAGCTTTTCGTACTGCTCTTTTAAATTTGATAGATTGTTTATCAGAATTATCACATGCTGATAAAATTGGTAAATATCCTAATAATTATTTTGCATCAAGTTTGTTATGTCACCAATTTTTAATGTTGCAAATAGTTAAATATATAGGATGTAGTTTACTTTTTTTCAATATATCAACGTTAGTTGCATTAGAATATAATATCAAGGATAAAAGTTTTGCGTCAATTAGTAAACATTCTTTGGTATTTTTCCACTACATGCCAGTATTTTGTTCATTATATATTCTTTCTTTATCAATCTTTAATTTATTAAAATATGATTATTGATATTAATGTGATTAAACGTAAATATTAAATTATATAAATTTAAATTACCTCAAGATTTTCAAAATTTAATGCAAAATTTTGCATTATATCAGAAATTGTCAAAATATTATTTATGTAATTTATAAGATTTAGATGATAAAAATAATATTCTAGGTAATTATTATAACAGTTGCAACTTAAATTATAGTTATAACTTAACTTATTATTTAAATAAAATTGCAACTATAATTTAGATTACAACTATTACAAAAATTACAATTTTTAAATAGTTGCAATCTATAATTGCAACTTAAATAAATTTTATAAAGTTAATTTAATTATATATTATTTTTACTCTATACCATTTCTATAATATTGGTATTTTTTATAATTTTTCTACAATAATTACATTGGTTTTTGCCGTTTAAAGATTTTATGACATTAATATATAGCTAGTTCTTTCTAATCTTTACTTTGTTGTATTTTTGCTTTATATTCCAATTTTTGTAAATATATTTCAGGATAATCTTTTTTATTTATATATAGAATATGTTCCTTTTCTTTAGGAATAATAGCAAAGGATTATTATATATCAATATCTTTATCCTCATCTTTAAATTCTAATTTTTTTGAGATTACTTTAACTTTGAATTTTCTTAGATTAATATTTTGGATACATATCATTAGCATTATAAAAACTTATTCTTTTTGCTGTAATATTAAAGTACTTGCATTATAGTCAATAGTAACTCAAAATTTTTGTAATTATATATTTTCTAAAATAATATTATATCCTATAGTATTAGTTACTAATATATCTTCATTTACTATTATTTCATTTACTTTTACCTTAATATTTCTTTAATTATTCCTATAAGTATCATAGTTATACTATCTACTTTCATGATTTTTATTTTTTACAGATCCATCAATTATTTGTTTAAATATCATTAAGTAATAATACTTTTTACTGATCTAATATTAATCAAAGTATTTACATAATATCTATTTATTTTAGCTTCAATAAATAAAGCATTTTTAACTAATCCTTCTTGAATTATATAATTACTAATAATTTGGTTTTTTAATTTTATTACAAATAATTCTTTACATTTTGAATTCAGAATAAAGAGATTGTAAGATATAAATAAAAGAAAGATAAAAAAAAAAAGAAAAATTACTTTTTTAAAAAATAAAATTTTTTGTTTAAGTTTAATTGACTAAAAAAAATAGTATTTATTTTAATAAATAATTTAAACAAAAATTTAAGAAGTATTTAAGAAGAATTTATTATTTTACATAATTTGAGTATTAAAAAAAATTTAATTAAATAAAATATAATATATATTATTTTGTTATTTTTTTATTTTAAATAAAATTTATATATTATTTTAAATTTCTTAATAATTTTGTATATATGTATTAATTAGTTTTATAAAAAATTATAAAAAATAAAACATTATAAAATATATAGATTTGTAATATAGAATCATTAAATATATATACAAATCTTATATAAAATATATCATTTTTTATTTGGATTTTTATGAATATTACTATATGATTATTTATATAAACATTTTACTTAATTATGAGATAGTAAGTCATAATTTATATTGAGGATAAGATATCTTAAAAAAATTTGTTGATAAAATCATATAATAAAGTAATAAAACATTAAATTTGCAAATGACCTTTTTTAGAATCAGTATTAGAAATAGTTTAATAACTTGAAGAAGTAAAACATAAACTATTAGAAATCAAAGAATGGAAATCATACATAAAAACAGAACATTCTAAAAAGAAAGAGATATAAAAATACTAAAAAATTTTAAATGTGATTAATTAAAAAGTAAAAGTTCATAATTATATAAATAGAAAGTATTAAGATTCAATTTATGATGTTTATAATAAAAAGTTATAGATAAATTGGAAACCGACTAGATAAAATTTATAAGAAGTATTTTTTTTAAAATCAAAGTACTTCTTATTTATCATAATTTCTAAAGTATAATTCTCATCTACTTCATCTACTTATGAAAGTTATAAGTAAATTCATAGCTAATAAGTTAAATTGCATCTCAGAGAATATAGGAAAATACAAAACCATAAATATTGGTCAGCTCTGATTTTTTGATAGCTTCTAACACATAAAAATGATGAGATTTGATGAATTAGTTGAGTGCTTAGATAAAAAACTCAAAGATTTTCCTTAACTTTATAAGATTAGTTACTTTTCTGAAAGGATATATTTTCATATGATTGGATAAATTCATAGGATAAATTCTACAAAACAAACCTTTTACCAAGAAAGGATAATATAAATATGCTTAAAAAATATGGCAAGAATTTTGGAGAATATATTGACCTATATCTTGAAATAGACGTATTTTTAATTGTAGAAATTTTCATGAACTACACTATTATATATTTGAAAGATGATGGCTTAGATCCTTCTCATTATGTATGATGTTCAACGATTCATTATATAAAAGCATGAAGTCAAACTCAAGCTTATAACAGATATGGGATAAGTATCTAATGGTTGAAAATGGAATCTGTAAAGGGATGTTAATGAAGTCACCGATATGCCAAAGCAAATAATCCGTAATGTTCTGAATATGAGCCTAGCAAGCCGAAGTACTGGGTCATATATGAAGATATGAACACATTGTATTCAGGTGCGATGACCTAATACATGCCTACAGAGATCTTAGGTAAGGTAGCTCTAGAGGAAGTACCAGATATCTAAAGTATTGCGCCTGCTGAAATTGGTTATATGCTTGAAATTAACTTAGAAACTCTGATACACTTACACAATTTCTCTGCAGATTATTCTCTAGCACCAGAAAAGCAGATATGCCAGAAAATTGGCTTAGCTTGTATAATGAAATATTGGTGTGTGATAAAGCAGTTGGGAGTGAAAAATATTTGTTCAAAGAGAAGTTAGTTCATGCCCTTTTTACTATGAAGAATTATGTAATGCATTATCATACTTTTCAGACATTTGGGCTAAAAATTACAAAGATTCATGATACTCTCAAATTTCGACAGTCTCCATGGATGAAAGAATATATTGAGGAAAACATTCGCAAGCGAAATAATGCTAAGGCTAACGGGAACGAGTTCAGGGTTATTTATAGGCTAAAAAACAATGCCGTAGATGGAGAATGTTCGTAAGCACATGAGCAGTGATGTACATTTTCAAGCATTTTGCCACTATGTCCCAAACTGTCCCACATTAAGTCCCAACAATGTCCCAAGAGCCACTCCGAACAGGAGAGTATAAAAAAAATCAGGTGCCTAGTAAGTTCCGGAGTGGTAAACGTAATGAAATATGTGTAGAAGCCCTTGTCTTGTTCCAGACATGATAGGCACAAAACTTTTCTCTGAGCTGCTACAACTTAATTCCCCAATAACTCGTACAATTGAACGAACTAGATACGTCTCAGAACTTGGATCAGTTTGATGTAACGTAATCATTTCGTCAATGCCAAGAATCAAAATGTTGATATCCATATCCTTGAAAATTACTTCAAATGCTTGATAAATTGTAAAATGGTCTACACCTGCATACTGTTTACAGAATTTGGAAAAATAAATATCACTTCCAGAGATACTTGAAGGATCCAGCTTTTACCAGTACCAGGTCCAGTTATGATGACTCCATTACATATTCCTTGTTCCATGAACGATTTATACAGTTAGAAAAGTTGGTCTTAGGTTATAAACATATTGTTGGTGTGTTGGTTGTTTCATTATAAAAAGTTCACGGAGTCGAAGGCTTGTGAAATCGAGAAATCATTTTCGGATACAAGAAGGTTATTGGTTATGAAAAATAGTATGGCCACTTGGTATCGTTATTGGGTCCCATGTACATACAAAACATGATAATAATCTGGTGGTAATTCGAGCATGGTTGTTTCAGGGAAAAGATTAGATAAGATTTTTTGACTAATAGCGAGTTTTAGATATTCGTGGACAGTTTGATGTCTTAACGAAAGAATCCAAAAGGTTGTACTGAGACTCGAAAAAACATATCTTAGGAAGTTTTCCTAAATATATATATATATATATATCCCTCTATCGCAAGTGCAAAGTAACCAAAGCCAATTCAGAAACATTTCTAGAACCTTGGTTGAATAAATTAATTAACAGAAAAGGATTGCTATGCAAAGCAAAGTTTGAACAAAATGATTAATAAATTATAATTTTTTTCTCAATAATGTTTATTAAATAATGATTAACATGACATAAAATCAGCAAGTTCATATTGTAGTTGAGAAGAAAATTTGTTTTTACGAGAATTACACATAAAACCAGATAATGGATCGAAATGATCCATATCTGACGGTATTCTCAATCTCAGATCCTTTATGCATAATTCATTTAACACATAATTAAACCTTAAGGTAGTTTCCAAAGGAACTGTACTATCTTTATTCCCATGAATAAATAATATTTTGGGAGGCATCAAACTTTTTAACTTTTCAAGATCTATATCTCTACTTTTCAAAGCATCTTCAAGAAGAATTGTAGGAGAATTCAAAGCAAAATTTTCCTCTGTATTCCCCATTGCTCGAGCCATTGCAGAAAGTTCCTCTACACCACGCTTTGCCTCCCATAAGAAATGTCGTGATATGTCAAATACACCAGCTAAACTATTAGAAAAAATAATAATGATTAATCATTTTAATAGATCAATTTCAAAATAATTTATTACATAATAATTAAATGACTTACAGTATTAAACCAATAACTTTTGGTAATTTTAATTCAGGATCAATATCCTCTAGTTTTGAATTGATCCGACCTTCTGTAGTCTCGGATTTAATGATCGCATCTCGAATTGTTACGAGAGCAGCTAAATGTGCACCTGCGGAATGTCCCATGATATAGATCTTATCGGGATCGCCACCATATTTACTATAAGCATATAATATAATAATAATAATCATAAATCATATATTATATACAAAAAAAAAATTTAAAATAAAATAAAATAAAAAATATAATACTTGATATATTTTCTTGTCCAAATTAAAGACAATTTTACATCTGAAATCATCATATCAATCTTTCCCTAAAGCAAAATAATTGTATTTTAAATAATAGTAAAAGACAATAACCATAGCCATACATTTAGAGCGTCACATACGTTTGGATATAAAGTATAATTAGGAACAACTACTACATAACCCAAACTTCTTAATCGGAGGGCTAAAAGAGTGTACAAGATTTTATCCCCTGTTTAAAAGATTTTTTAATGTTAAATTCTCAACAAAAACCCGGAGTAAAAATATGCTAAGGAACCTTTTAATACCACTGCTCCAAGCTCCACCATAAAGAAACACGATTACTGGATGTGTAGCTAAAGCATCAAATTGTTGTTGCAAATTTGCAGTATCAGGAATGTAAAGGTCGAGTCGATTTGTTTTCGAATGACTTCCATAATAAATATCTTCTCTTAAATTAATAAATAAATTTGTTATATACGAACTCATATTATAAAATTCAAATTATAATATATATATATATATATTATGGCTTACTTTATAATTTGTTGATGCCTTCTCTTTATTACAAATAATCGTTGATACCCATATTCTGCTAATAACGGCAGATATGGTAAGAAAGACCACATCCCTTGAAGTATAGCATAATTAACTTTTAATATGCGCTTGGGGTTATAAGGAATATTAAATTCCCGATCTGTTTGAGCTATAATTTATATATATTCACGGAAATGATTAAAAAAAAAAAAAGTAAAATTTTAATCAAAATTTAATAAAGTTCCCTCATAATTACCAAAGGTTAAATATGCCAACCATGCAATACAATAAGCACCGACTAAAATTTGAGTTATTGATTTTATAAAATTTAGTTAATTGATATGTTTACAAAAAGGTTGAGTGGACTTTAGAACTTACCAATGCTACATCCAATAACGATCGGGAAAAAAACCCACCCAAAAAATGCGAAAGGAGGAATTAACATTAGTGTTAAAAAGCTTGAACCAAATAGACACGAACAGCCAAACAAAATAAGAAGTGCGTATCGAAATAAACGAATTTGCAAATTTGACATGTTAAACTTGTTGAATGTAAAAATGTTTCCAAAGGGGCGAGTTTTTCAGAATTGTGACAAGCTTGAAGTCTAAACCCAATAAAGTAGGAAAGCCGAGAGGTTTAATATCTATCAGATTTGGAAATAGACTTTTTATTATAAATCAAAAAACGATTTGCTTCTAATCGTCTAATTGATTCCATTATTTTTTTATTGTTCTTTATATTAGTAACTTTTTGTTGTGTAAAAGATCAAATGCAGAATCATATGTTAACAGTAGCTGATCAAATTTTGTTTATATACTAATTTTTTTTTTTTTGTGATTTAGGAAATTATTATGCCTCCAAAACAGACACCATATCAATTCAAAAAAGGTCTTACTTATGTTAAACCGGTAAGAATATTTTAATAACTTAATTGATGAAAATAACCGATACTGAATTTTAATTTTTATTTTTAGCTTCCAAGTTTCTTACAAGCATTAACCGGTCAGACAAATAATCATTATGATGATGATGATGATGATGATGAACGACCTCAAGTTGCAAATGAAGGTATAAATAATGAAGAACCTTCAGACGATGAGCTTAATGCGACAAGGGAAGAAGAAAGGCCTCAAATTGTAGTTTTAAAAGAAGGAAAACATATGAGCGAACAAGAAGTCAAAGTGTATCTGGACTCTAAGGCGAAATCTAAAGGTACATATATATTTGTAACGAATTAATTCTTTTTCATCATAGACGACAATAATAAATCATTATTTAAATTTGATTAAAAGATTCTTCTTCGGAGGATGATAAGGAAAGTGATGCCGAAGATGATACTCCAATTATAGATGAGAAAACGGGAAAACTCCTTTTTCGTAAACCAAAAGCAAAAAAAGTGTCTAAAACAAGTAAATCAGAAACGATCGTTGGATCTCATTCTAAGGCAAAAAATGAATCGAATATGTCTATAAAATCAATTAATGAAGCCATTGATGGTATGAAACGTAAGCGAGGTGATAGTAAGAATGATACAGAAAAAGATACTAATCTAGAAAAGAAAGCTAAAACGACAAAAAAGAAATCGCAAAAAGTACAAGCCCATTTGAGTTTTAACAATGATGAAATATAAATAATATATCCACCAATAAAGTCATTGTAGATCATAAATAAGATTCATATTAGTTGTTTGATATATATTATAAATATCAAAAATGCCTTTTTCTTTTGTACATTACCTTCAAAATAAACGCATTGTACTCGCTTCTGGTTCCCAACGTCGACAAGAAATTTTATCAAAGTTGGTATGGAAAATTTTATTATGTAATTAAATCTCAAGAATAAATTTTTTAATAAATTAATTTTAAATTAAGGGTTTGAGTTTCGATGTGGTGCCAAGTAAATTTCCTGAAAATTTGGATAAATCGAACTACACCCCTTTTGAATATGTGATCGAAAATGCTACAGAGAAGGGTTTAGAAGTTTATGGACGATTGGTGGTTCGTATATATATTTATAGTATAAATAAATTTTTTTTTTTTTTATTTCAAAATGTAGAAATGAATATTTTAAATTATAAAAGCAAGAAGACCAAGAAGTTGATATCGTGATTGCAGCTGATACGATTGTTTCCATAGATGGTAACATTTTGGAAAAGCCAAAAGACACCGAAGATGCGTTGCGGATTTTAAAGAAACTTAATGGGAGATCACACCAAGTTTACACGGGAATCGCCTTAATATATCCTTTAACAGAACCTGTTCATCCAGGTTATAATATTATTACTTTTTTAGAAGAAACAGAAGTCATATTTAGAGAATGTAGTGAAGAAGATTTTAAAGTTTATGTAGAAACCGGTGAACCAATGGATAAAGCGGGTGCTTATGGTTATCAAGGACTTGGTTCGTTCTTTGTTGAAAAGATTAACGGGTATAATTTATATAATTATTAAAAATGATCTATCTATCTATATATCATCTATCTATCTATTTCAATACTAAAGTACTTGTTTGTTTATAATAGATGTTATTATAATGTAGTTGGACTTCCATCTAAAGTCTTTAAAGAACTAGAGAAATTAGTAAAAGATAAAGAAATTTGATAAAATTACCAAAGATCTTCAAAATAAATATTAAATAGCCAATAAATAATATCCTTGAAATACCAAAAAAGAATTGAAATGATAACAACTGCTATTGAAGATATTATAATTGATTTTAAACTAGGGGAGGTTCTTGATGGATCAATAGAATTATTTGCCGAATTTTTAATTTTTTTGCGTGCCAACTCAATTTTTTTTGATAAATCGGCGTCCTTTGCACCATAATGTTTCGCCAACTGAAGTGCGGCAAATGCTTCACCATATTTCTTTTGTAAAAGCAATATACATCCTATTTATGGAATTTAAAAAAGATTTATTTTCAAAAGCCATAATGAAGAATTAAGTAAAAAAAAAAAAAAAGGTTTTTCTTGCCTTTACGGTAATAACCTTTCGGCCATTTAGTGTTTAGTTTAATACATTTTTCTGCATGTTCTAAAGCATCATCTAATTCATTAAGTTTTAACAACACTTGGGCCTTATTAGAATGAACCAAGATATCATTTGGATCAAGTTCTAATGCCTTCGAATAAATAACTGAGCTTTCTTTGAACTTTTTTAATTTATATAATTCATTTCCTTGTAATCTTAGCTTTTCCGATCTTCCATTATTCGTTCTAACTTCTTCTATGTCATCATCTTCGTCGATTAACTCTTGAATGGCTTGGGGATTTGTTGTACTTTTTTCTATTTCCACCCTTTTTTTTAATAATTTTTCTGCTTCTTCAACTTGTCCAAATTCTTTATAACATTTTGCTAACCTTGCATATGCTACAGAATGTAATGTTGAATTTCCTGGTGCTAATTCTTTATCAATAGGCATATTCGGAAAACTTAAAAGTTTTTCGGCTTTAAAAATTTATTCATTAGCAAAATCACGACTTCTTTGAAAAACGACAACAATAGTAATAATAAATAATAATATGGTACCATCTTTTTTTGCTTTTTCATATTTTTCTAGCTGGATCAAACTTAAAAAATAAATAAATAAATAAATAAAAATAAAAAGGAATCATTACATCAGTCTTTCGGGAATTTAAATAAATGCATTCACACTCTAATATATACATACCAAGTACATCTACTCAACAGTGGTAAAGGTGCATCAGGTACTTTTTCTACAAGGTATTCGAAAATTTTTACAGCTTCATCAAGTTTATTACTCGCTATAAATTGCGAAGCTTTTTGTACAAGTTCTGGTCCACTAAGACGTTCCATTTTGAGATAAATGGTTCGGTAAATTTATTGAATTTATTTATTGATTTTCCGAAGAGTAACGCAATTTTAATATATGCCCCTCCCCGCGCGTGATCAACGAATGAAAATTCGTGTTAGATAAATCCAAAAATATAATCAATGACGCGTATAATCTTTAATAATCATTTAACGTATGTAATTAAAAGACTTTTGTTGTTCATATACATGTATATAGTAATGAAATCTAAACACCTTTAATTCATTAATATATAAATATGTTTTTCTGTCTTCAACCCATTGTCTTCTTAATTCGATCATTCAAGTTACCTAATTCAATAAAAAAATATATATATATATTAAATAAATTATTTATAAATAAAATAATAGATCTGACAAATTAATATAAATAATTAAGTACAAGTAAACTTGCATATTTCTAATCCTTTAATTTTAATTTAAAAACAACATAGAATTCTTTCTTATCAAGTTAGTGACTGAATACTAATATAAATATAGTGTTATCAATCTAATTGATCTGAATTTATTGTAAATTAGCATTATATTTAGCTAACATCTTTATCAAAAATATCTTTTGTATTATTGATATTAATAATATTAAGAGAAATAAATATATAAAGAATATATTTATAATTTTAATAATAAAATAGTTTAGCAAACAATAATTTAAATACTTTTCAATATATTTTTAATAAAATGTATGTTTTATAATATTATAATATTTTATATTTTAATAATATTAACTATCTTCTTTAGTTAATGATGCTTATCAAACCTATTTTTTATTATTGTAAATTATCTTAAATTAGTTTACCAAATTTAATTTTGAAATTTATCAAGTTTTACTAATACTATTATAGATTTTATTATACAATTTAACTTTTTCCAAAAATTAGTTTTATCAAATTTTGGCATTTTAAATAATATTGTTATTTTAATAATGTATCATTTACTCTATATTTTTTTTTATTTTTACTATATATTTTAGAAATTTTGAATTTTTTTATATAAAAAATTAATAAATAATTTTGGTTAAATTCTATAAAATTAGCCAAACAATCAAGTAATAAGAAAAAATTTGCGAAAATATTGAAGTAGCATATTAACTAATATTTTATATAAAACTAAAGTTTTATAGTTAAGACTTACTAAAACTAATATTACATTTATAAATATATATACAGTCGTATCTTTTTATAGTCACATAGTCGAACACATAGTGACTTTTAAAGCAAATTATGCTTATAAAAAGGGTATTACTATGATTGTGATTATAGGAAAGGATTTTTCTTATAATTTGAACCTATTAAAAATTTCAAATATGTAAATTTCAAATATGTAACAATATAATAATATATATAATGTGCTTATAAAGGGGATGACTATATAGAGATACAACTGTATCAGTTTTTTTAAAGGTATATTGAAAATAAGTCTGATTTCTATTTGTTTTATAATTTAAGAGTTATTTTTATTCCTTAGATTGTCTAGCAGGCAAATTTGCCTGCGAAATTAAAAATAATTGTTAATTTCTTTATAAAATATTAAATATT
>CAMKVN010002906.1:0-11941 GCA_946474995.1 Funneliformis geosporum
GTGTTGTAAGACGTATCATTCTGTTGAAAGGTATGCATCCAAATATATTACCACTTGTGCGTGCCTAGTAAAAGTATCAAAAAAAAAAATGATCGAAATCATTTCAAAAATTTCGGATATCTGAAATGATCCATTTCGACTTCATGTATAGTTCTGACAGTTTAAACATAATTTTTATTATTATTTTTTATAATAAAAGTCATCTGGCAGTTCAAAGGTAAATTTATAATCATTTTCATATAAATATCACCTTTGACAATTCGGTTGTGATAATAAAAACACTTCTAATAATTCAGGTGTGACTTTATTAGAAAATATTGCGTCTAAAGTGTCAGAGATAACTTTTATTAGAAAAAATGATAATAAATCTGCTTCTAAAAGTTCAGATTGTATAAAAAAACCGCCTCTGATATTTTGGATATGACTTAATTAGAAAAGTTGAACCTTTCAGAAGTAACTTTTATTATAAAATATAATAATAAAGTTGCATCTGAATTATCAAGCAATTTTTATTATAAAAAATAATAATAAAAGTTTTCTCTAAAAGTTTGGATGCAATAATAAAAGCTGTCTCTAATAGTTCAGATGCAGCTTTATTAGAAAAGGTCACATCTAAACTGTCAGAAGTGATTTTATTATAAAAAATGATAATAGTGTTATATCTAAACTATCAGAAATGATTTATTATAAAAAATAATAATAGTATCATATCCAAATTATCAGGTAATTTTTATTATATAAAATAATAATAAAAGCTGCATCCGAACTGTCAAAGATGACTTATATTATAAAATATGATAATAAAATCGCATTTGAATTGTCGGGTGACTTTTATTATAAATAATAATAATAAAAGTTGCATTTGTACTGTTAGAGGTGACTTTATTATCAATTGCAACACATTATAAATGAAAATTATTTTTATATTAAAATGAATTTCATGTAATTATATTCGTATCATTTCATTTTATTTTTGTTCACTTTTTTTTTATTATACAATATTGATCTAAATTAAGTAATTTAACAGAATATCAAATATATTATCAGGTTTAATCAATTTTTTCATGCTTTAATATTTTTTTTAACATATGGGAGGTGGTCAGTAGAAAAGGGGAGAAATCCAAAATTTTTGTTAATTTAATTATTAAGCTAATTGTGTGTACATGACCATGATCAACCAAATGATCCAATAATATAAATTTTGACCAAAATTTGGATTTTCCCCTTTTCTACTGACCGCCTCCCATATATATAAACTTTCGTTTTAAAAATAAGGTATTTTTTAAGATTTTTTTAAAAGTATGAACAAATACATAGTTATACAACAATAAAATATATGTAAATTTATAAGAGAAAAAGAATTTCTTAAGTTATAAAGGTTGGTTTTCAGATAATTTTTATGTAAAATTCAAAAATCAATTTTTTATAATAAAATAAAATTTTTATTTTTATTTTAATAAAAGTTTTTAGTTTTTAATTTTCTTTCTATTTCATACACTTTAATGTTATTTTAAAAATACTAATATTTATTTTAATTTTTCATTAATAGAAAAATTTGGTATCTTCTAACTTTGAAGTATTTTTTTTTATTATGATGCTAGATGACATGCAATTTTTACTTTATTTTGTTGATAGCATACTTTATGATTAGTGAAATAGGTGGCATTCAAAATCTCAAAGATCAAAATCCCGAAGGGTCATAATCCCGAAGTCATAATCCCGAATGACTATAATCCCAAAGGGTCAAAATCTCGAATAATCATAATCCCAAATGATTATAATCCTGAATATTATATTTTTTTTAAAAAATACAATTTAATTGTTAGCAAATTTGATTTGTATCATTATATTATTATAAATCGAAAATCAAATTAATACATTGGGGTACCCAATACATGACACAATAATAATAAAATTTTTTTAATAATTTTTATTATTGTATCATTTTATATTTTAAAAGCATTAAAAGCAAATATAACTATAAATGTAATTACAAAATTAGAATACTAAAAAATTAAAATTTATAAAGAAATATTATGTGCAATTCCATGAACACAATGTCATTGTGAGGTTTTAGGACAAAGTCCCACAATCTCAATGACTTTGTGTGTTGTGTCCACTCATAATTTGCATATCAATTTTTCTACTATACTAGAACAACTTCTGCATCCTTCAGCTGGCTAAATTCTATATATAATAAAATAAATCGTACAAAAATTAGTATATCAGGAACTGTTTCTGCCTAGTCAGCTCATTAAATAGCTCTACTATACTAGAATAACTTCTATATTCTCTAGCTGACTAAAATATATATTAATTATAAATAAGTCATACAAAAATAATATATCAGGAACTGGTTCTACGCTAATCAGCTTGTTAAATAGCATAATTTTATTTTAAATCATACAAAATAAATCATACAAAAAATTTTTGTCCCAATTCCTCCAATAATAAGTCATACAAAAAATTAAGTCATACAAAAATTTGTAAATAAGTCATACAAAAATTATTTATCCTAACTCCTCTATAATAAATCATACGAAAAATTTATATCAGAATTTATGCTTAATGACTCTCAGAGGTTAGGAAATATAATAAAGATTTTTTGTTTCAATTCCTTATAATAAATCATACGAAAAAATTTTTATCCTAATTCTCGTATCATAAGTCATACAAAAATGTATATCAGGATTATATTTAATAGCTTTCAAAGATCAAAAAATATAATAAAAATATATCATACAAAATTTTGTCCTAAGCCCCCCATCAATAAATCTAACTTATCTCAATGTATTGACCTATTATGATCCTGATCCTGGTTTAAAGCTTTAGCCTGCAATCTATTATAATATTGGATCACATAGTATCCTTTGATATGTGATGGACATTGTCTATAAGCAGAAGCAGTTAGCTTATCGCAATCATAGCAAGATACTCATTTTTTAGCTTTCTAATAAAACTGACATCCTTCAGATCTAATACAAGCTCTCTCACAAGCCTTTCTGGAGTTGCAAAGATAAGAGCATAAACATTTACCAATCATTTTAATAAGAATAGGAATTAATTAATTAAAGAAAAAAGTTATATAAGCAAGTAATAATGCGATGATAATAGTTAACATTATGGTTAGAAAATCTAGAAGTGATAAAAAAGATACAACTTGTAAATGTTGTGGTAAAGTGTGTGCAAATCCAAATAAACTTTGAGAGCATTTTAGATGAAAAAATCTATGCAGACCTCAAACTGATAATTAGCAAGCTATTCAGGAAACCATTCAACCTCCTATTCAGGCGCATATTTAAATATCTATTCAAGTACCACTTCAAGTGCCTGTTCAAAAAGATAACCAACAGCATATTCTAACAACCGAGCCAAAGTCTGTTAAAGTATCTAGTAAAATACCCAATAAAGATACTCTATTCAAAAATCTTGATATTGAATGGAGTTATAAGGAAGTGAAAAGACAATTAATCACTTTTGAAAATTTATAACAGGAAATATGCTGTAGACCTGAGGAGTTTGATAAAAAGCATTTTTACTTAGAGATGAAAAAAGAGGGTGATAAACTATATACAGGTATAATTACATCAAAATGAAGTATATTTTTAAGTTCGGCATTCGAAGGTTTACAACGAGCTATTGATAAAAAAAGAGGACTGGAAGAGGGTTATATAGATAAGAAAGGGATTGTGGCTGAAATTCATAAAGAAATATTTTCAGAAAAAAATAGTGATACTCCTGTTCAAGTACCTATTCAGACTTCTGAAGCAATACAAATCCTTAATAATGAAGAGAATATGCAGAATTGAAGAGAAGAGCAAGCTCTAATCCCAATTCTTGGAAAGGATTATATTACTAAAGAGGAAGCAAAAAGGTGGGTTAATCCAAATGCTCGAAAGCCCAATAAGCATTTTAGAAAGTGGGGGCAAGATTACATAAAAGATAGGTATATGATCTTGGTCTAGAAGATCATAGAAAACTCGAAAACTTGGCTGATTGTCAAACTCTTTGTCATGATCTTGAGCAATATGATAGAGAAGCAGGAAGACTTCCTACAAAAGAAGAATATGAGGAATATCAAAGCTGGAAAACTAATGCAGATCCTAGTTCAGCAACTCAAATCAATAGGGAAAAGGTAAATAACGAAGAATTCAGGTGTTTGAAGTGTATTTCTGAAGAACAAGAAAAAGATCTAGAATTTAGGAAGCAAGAAGAAAGAAACATGACACTTAGAAGAAGAGCTATAGCCGTACATCGCACAAAAGTTCTAAAATCAAATCCTGATAATAGAAGTGACATACGAAAAATGTTAGAGGGTCAAAGAAAGCTATTTAAGGAAGTACTTGAAAAGGAATTTGTTAAGCGTGGACAATTTAAGTTTTCTCTATATTCACTTACCAAATTTTTTATAGATGATAAGCCTAGAAGCGAAAAACAAGAAAAAAAGAATTCACAAACTGATTGGCTTAGAAATAAGCAAATTATAGTTTATAATAGAGCAGAAATAGAAGACTACTTAAGCAATGCCTTTGAACAAATTCTATACCAAGTGGAGGAGAGAGGAGGTAAGTCTAATGTTTAAGTATCCATTGAGGGGGTAATTGCGTATCCTTTACAATTTGAAGTTCTTCTCTTACAAATGAGCGTCTAGGACCATTATAAAGTTTATAGAGAACTGGTTGATTTTCTTTTATTAAATATGATTCAATCATAAAGACTTCAGGAGACTAATTACAATCAGTTGCTCTTTTTTTCTAACCTTCTAATTCACCAGGTTCTAAGAGATGACGAACTTCAGTATAGCTAGATAAAAGTGGTTTATTATAACTAAAGATGATACAGCAATTGATTTCAAATTTACAAAATGTTGCAACATAAGCTAAAATTAGTTGCAACATATGTTGCAACATTATAAGTTGCAATATATATAGGTTAAAACTAATTGCAACGTAAGTTGCAACATTAAAAGTTGCAACATATTAATTACAGTTTCTATCTTTAATTATAACCAACTGGTCTTCTATGTTTGACAGAAGGTCTAGCAATTATTTTTTTGCCTTTTAATACTCTTTTCACAGCCTTATTAGGAGACATCCCTATTAAGCAAGTAGGAGTGTCATTAAAAATATCATCATTTATATGAAGACTTCTAACCCATGTTCTGCATCTTTCAAATAAAGGCAAATGAAAATCCATAGCATCTTATCGAAAATAAGCATGCTTTTCAAAATCTTGATGATCACGTTCAGCAATAGCTACTCCACATTTAGAGTTAGCATACTGAATTTTTACATTATAGCTAAACAATAAATTCTTACATTCGCCTATATATTCAATACCCTTATCTATAATAAAAGTTTCAGGATAAGTATGAGAGCAGTTTGGATCATCGTAAATTTTTTGAATTTTCTTAGCCATTTGTGTAGATGTTTTATCAGTCAAAGCAAAACTACGTCGATATCTAGTTGTAACATCTTTATCACACCTCTATACTTATAAATCTGATTACTTACTTTGTCATAAGGCATAGGTATGTATCAGACTGATGTACTTTATTAAAAATTTGTATATCATTAAAAGAAGCATATTGGATAAACTTTGATCGAGGCATATGAATCTGATGTATAGCTTGTCTCTCAAGCCAATTACATACTTCATTTAAGGTAAAATCGAATCCAGCTTTTTGAGAAGCTTCAAATAATTTTTTTACAGTCCTCTGATAGCCTGAAGGCTGATAATAAATCTTTTGTAAAGCAATAGAAATATCAAGTTTTCGAGCTTTACCTAAATCTATCTGAATAATAGAAATCAGCATTTTTTTCTTCATTATAGCTTATAAAAGTATAATATCATCAGTAAGAAAATCTTTTTTCGAATAATAATGAGAAAAAAGGGAGAAGAATCATGCAATTTTTTCGCAGTCCTTTGATAGCCCGAAGGCTGGTAATAAATCTTTTGCAAATCAATAGATATATCTAAATTTCTAGTTTTATTTGAATCTATTTGTATAATAGGAATCAATGACATAGATCTGGCTTATATTGAAATTCTTGATAAAAATAAAGAGTTGTGAAAAGAATTAGCAGATAAAATAGTCTCAAATAATATTTCTAATAAAAAGCTTAAAACTCTTAACAAGAAGCTAGACGCATACTATAAAACTATATCTCAGCATAATTCAATAATACTAGCCCACAAAGATAAGATAGCATCTCTTAAGTCTAAGATCAAATCTCTTAAACAGAGTCTTCACAAAGCAATACAGGATTTATGACATAAAGGTAATGCTAGTATTACACAAGATATTCATATTTTGAGGTTAGAAGATAAGGTTGATTAGCTTAAAACCTGTATTTATGAAATAACTAGTCTAAGTCATAAAAAAGTTTCAAATAGTAAAGAAATATTAGATATGGAGCATATAATACAAGCTATCTTAGATAGACGATTTGAGGCTTCAGCTTCTTTAGCAAGAATTCAAATACATTTGGACAATAAACGAATTATACTTCCAGATGATATAAGAGGACAATTTGATAGAGTTGGTATATGTTTGGCTAATATTATTACTTATACTGGTACAATTCGTCAGTTTTGGTAAGATCAGAATATGGTAGTAGAACAAAGTGTTTGACGAGCCAGAACTCTAGGGCAACAATTGCAAGAAGTCTGAGCTAGGTCACAAAATGATAATCAAATACTAATACAAGCTCTAAATAATAAAGCAAATGAACGATGAGTATGGTGGCTTAGAACTCAAAGAGCAGAAAGGCGTAACCATATATTATTGCAAGAAATTTTAGCCCTTCGACTAATAAATCGAAGGCATAAAGCTGAAGCAGACTTAGCAGAATTCAATAGAACCTGGGTATTTAACTGATATCAAAAATGGAAAATTCGAGAAATAAATTCCCAGCAAATTATTTTAAATCTACAAAATAATCCGCTTATTAACCCACCAAATATGGCAGAAGCTAAATGTCAACCATTATATAATACAATAGCAACTATTTTTGCTAAACATGAACAATATTCTGGGCAGGAATCTTCTGATGAGTATTTAGATAAAATTTGGAATTCTATATCACATTTAGAGCCAAATATAACAGCACTTGAAAATGCTAACACGAGAGATTTTAATGATGCAATTAAATTTGGTCTTTTAAAATCCAAGTTAGGAGGAAAGTATATACCAGTTCCTAATAATGATCCATATACAGCTACTAATCCTGCTATTAATTCTCCAGCTACTTTATAAACATGGATAAGAGCAAAATAATAGCGTGAAATAATAGGTAGTCAACAAGTGGCCTTTCAGAGATTAACTTAAGAAAGATTTTTAGTTATCGATTCAGCTGATACATATGAAAAAAGAATTCAATCTTTATTATTAGGTATTGCAGATAATGATGCATGAGTTTTAGGATTTTTTAAAAGTCACTTATCAGGTGATCTTTTTACATGAATGAGAATAGCTAATCCTGGTGGTATATATGCATTCTTTATACAATTAAAAGATTTGTAGTTAGAACGTAATAAAAGGCTGACCATACAAAGATTAATTGTCCTGGAGTTAAAAAGACTAAAAAGGTTAATTATGTATACCAAAATGCTGAGAAAGACCCAGTCTCATGAAAACCTGCTGAAGACTCTGAAGAGCCTAAAATAGAATATATACTTGAGGAAGAAATAGAAGAAGATGTCGAATATGTTGATAATAATGAATCTACCTTAAATACTACTGATTGAAACTGCTATGCTGTAAAAAAAAGTGATGCGAAGTGGAATACCTATGAAAAAGATCCACAAGAAGGAATTTCCTACTTCCAAGTCTCGTAAAAAAACAAAACCCTTAGCACCTATAACCATGATTGAAGATTATGTTTTTCTAATAACCTTAAAATCTATATTACATCAGTTGTACAACATATTCCTAAAGAAATTCTTAAGGAAAGCTCTCAATATATTAATATAATATACAGTGAGACCTCTCTAAATGCATCCTTTCTAAATGTACGCATATATATTTTTCTATAAATGCATATTCCACACAGCCCTAAGTATATAAAGATCATACAAAATTTCTCTTTTTAAATGCATACCCTTCTTAAATGTACATTTTTTCAAATTTTGACTATGATCCCAAGGGGGTGCATTTAGAGAGGTCTCACTGTACCCTAAATTGAAAGATCAGATTCTGAATATGGTTATAAAAGATGATACTGTTAAGGAAAGGGAAAAAGTATGGGGTATGTTACAAATAAAATTATAGATATTTTACATCCGCTAATTCAAGTTACAAATATAAAGCAAAAACCTCTTATTCAAGTCCCAATAGAATCGAAACCAGATGACCCTATGAATGATATAATATCAGTAGGTTCTAATACTCTAAACCATGCTATTAAAGCATATGCATAATGTCATTTAGCTGAAAAAAAAATAGTCAAATATATTGGTCTAAACCTTTAGAGATAAATTTTTTACAAATAAAGGATGCTAATGATGTTGCGACTATTTATTGCAAAATAGAAGGTTTAGTAATACCTTGTGCAATGATTGATACAAGCTCTGATTCTTTCATATTTTCAGATAATATTGCTGAACTTGTCGAAGAGCTTTTAGGTATTAAAATTAATAGGAAAAAAAATTCATAGGCTTAATGGGGTTGCAAGTCAATCCATATCTATTGGCAGTGTAGATAATGTTCCTATAACAATTGGTTCTGGAGAAAATACAGCTTCTATTACAGATGATTTTCTGTTGTGCTTACGGAAAAAGATCAGAATGGAAATGCTAAATCTTTAGTAATTCTTAAAATGCAATGGCAATATCGAGCGGAATAGGAGCCTTTAATAAAAGGAAAATTTAAAGTCATATGTAATGGAAAGACTATTACCATTCCCCTATCAGTTCACAAATCTCAGCTTAATATCTTTACTGTAGAGAAGGAGGACTTAAAAAAAGTTAGATAATCAGACATGTATATATTGTTTTAAGGTATTTCGTTATTTTTGTAAATTAAGAAAGCATATGAAAAGAAATAATCAATGCTCACGAAAAGTGACTGACTGTTCACGAGAAGTGACTGACTGCCTACAAGAAGTAACTGACTGCCTACAAAAAGTAATTGGTTGCCTACAAGAAGTGACTATACCTATTCGATTATTATTAGCATAGATTTATAACTAATTTAGGATAGAACTATGAACATATGATCGAAACGTATATTTTTTTTTGGATAACAGGATTATCTTTATTTGTATGAAAACTAGGTATAATAAAATTTATTATTTTCGATAGAAAAGGTGTGACCACTATGATCACAGTGGCGTAGTATATTTTTCTTATAATAATAATCAGCTATAAAGCTCCGCATGAGCAGCTCGAGTCAGCCAACCATCAGCTCGAGCTGAGCTGTATTATTTCAGCTCATGAGCCAGCTCGGCTTGAGTCCAAAATGTGGCAAGCTGAGCTAGCTCATGAGCCAAACAAGCTGGCTCATATGGCTTACATTATTAACAAAAATTCGAAAAAAATTTCGGAGTAATTGAAAAGAGAATTGTCTCTGAAATAGTTTCCTTCAAGAGAAACGTCTCTTGAAGTGAAAATGCTTCTGGAACGTTTTTCTTTAAAAATTAAGTTTCCAGAGTGTCGTTCTTTAAGAATTATGCTCCTGGAGCATCATTTTTTAAGAAATTCACTTCCGAAACGTCATTCTTTAAGAAATTCACTTCTGGAGTATCATTCTTTAAGAAATTCACTTCCAGAGCATCATTCTTTAAAAAATTCGCTTCCAGAGCGCTTTTTTAAGAATTTTGCTTCTGGAGCGTTGTTCTTTAAGAAATTCACTTTCAGAGCGCTTTTCTTTAAGAATTTCACTTCCGGAGCGTTGTTCTTTAAGAATTTCGCTCCCCAAGTGTTTTTTCTTTAAGAATTATGCTTCCAGAGCATTTTTATTAAATGTAACACTCCAGAAGTATTATAAATTAAAAATAACGCTCTGGAAGCATTATTTTTTTAAATTTAATACTCCTAAAGCGTTATAAATTAAAAATAATGCTCCCAAAGCATTATAAATTAAAAATAACACTCCCAAAGTGTTATCAATTAGAAATAACGCTCCAGAGGCATTGTCATTTAAAAAAAGAGTTTCAAAGGCGATTTTATTTTAAAAAATGCTCTAAAAGCATTATTTTTCGAAGAAAATGTTACCAAGTTATTTTTCTTCAAAGAAATCGTTGCCGAAATCGTTTAACTTTGAAGGATCATTGTTAGAATCATTTAACTTCAAAGAAATTGTTGTCGAAAACGTTTTCTTCGAAGTTAATACTTCTGGATTGTTTTTTTCAAAAATGAAAAATTCAAGCTGACAAGCCGAGCTGTGTTACAAGCCAAGCCACGGCATGAGCTGGTTTGATCAGCTTGTAAGCCGTTTTATAGCGACTCGAGCTGAGCTTTCACAAGCCAGCTCGTGAGGCTCGCGAGCTAGCTCGACTTATGCAGAGCTTTAATCAACCATAAAGGTCCAATTTGCCGTAGCAATCTTGAATGCAAATATCACGACTTCTTCTAGTCCAATATTGATAAGATTGAACGTTTGAATTCAGCAGGTTCTGTTCTTTCCAACAAGCCTAAATTCGCATAAATCCGATTAGTGGATGTTGAGATATTATCCTTCAAAGTTCTGGAAAAAATATATATATACTCTATATTATGTTTAGTCAATTAGATCACCCGAATATTACTGCGTGATCATGTGATACCACGCGGATTTCTGTTGGATGTCATCTGATACTGAGCCCTAAAGGAGCAGTATCATGTGACCAAATTACACATATATTGCTTATGGATACCATCAGTCACCTTTGATTCTTAATCTGAATTGGATTCAGATAAATCTGTTAGCTCTTTGCCAGGCTCTAAACCAGTTTGTTCTTCTACATAATTTCCTATTCAGTTTACAGTTCTTTCAAGCCTTTTAAACCGAGAATTAAGTTTATCCACTTTTATCATTAATGCTATAATTTCTTCAATAAAAATACTGGATTTTTTATCAATTGCTGGAGATGCTCTTGTATGATGATTGAGTTCTGATAACTTCATTAGCTTTTTTACCATACCTTTTTCATACTTGCTATATGCAAGGTTGGGAATTTTGTATGTACTAAATAAAATTACCACTGTACTTGTACTAATTTTTATATTAATTATTATAATGTACTAACTGTACTAACTGTACTAATCATTGTACTAACACTGTACTTCTCAACCCTGGCTATATGTATTATTGAATAATTGCTTTTGTTTGCTTTCCAATATAGAGAAGTATTCTGTAACCAAATATTTATTGTACAAGTAAAAAAATATATAATAATACACCTGAGCGTCTTATTGCTCAATCTATCCAATTCAATTAATCTGATTAGAAGATATGCTTTGATAATTATTTTACGCAAATTCTAACTTTCGTGCTAATTTAGCCAATGTCAATTTAAGCCTAATTATATATGCCTCTTGCTTGTCTTCAGGTTTAACACCATTTTGGAAAACCTTTTTTAAATTTTACTTATACTATTTATAATGTCCTCTAGACTAGTTATTTTGGTTGCCATTTTAAAACTACTAGAAAAAATATTCAGTTATAAAATGATATTGTATACAGTCTCATCCCAGATCCTATTTTTCAAAGGATGATATGTGAGACATGCATTCGTTTTGATATTTCTCTGGAAGCTTTGCCCTTATAGCTCTTTTTTCAGTTACTTCATGAGGGATATCATCTTTGACCATATTCTTGTATACCATGATAGATCAATGCCCATAAGGCAAGCCAGTTATCCCATCTGATAATATCTAGCATTTACAGTCAACCTTTGATATAACGAATTTTATGTCCTGAACTTCAACTTCGCTATAGAGCTATAGTGAATTTTTTAAA
>CAMKVN010002907.1:0-11938 GCA_946474995.1 Funneliformis geosporum
GTTGTTCCACAGTACCCGTAATTTTCGCTTGACACGGTTGATTTTTTCTTCCCAAGATTTCTATCTCAGCTCCTGAAGTCTCTCTCTAAGCAAAACAAGATAAAAATATGTTAGCAAAATAAACGATAATTTTGTGCCTTTTCTCTTTTTCAGTTTAAGTTTTCTAGCAGAGATGAAGGGAAATGTTTTTTTGGATAATTTTTATTTTTATTTTTTTCCTTTTTTTTTGTTTATGAAAAAGTTGCTAAATTACATACTTCATTTGCTTCAAATTTGTAGCCTTTGAACCCATAACATATCCTGATTTCCCTTTTTGAATGTTAAAAATTTCTTGATTTTGCGACATATTTTGAAAGTAAAAAAAAAGCAACTTTGGGTAAAAACAAGAAAAAGGATTTTAAGTATTTACTATAAATATTGGAATGGGTTTAATGCTTTCAGAGACCATCAGCTTTTGCAACACTTTATATAAGGAATCAATATCTTTGCGACTTTCCATTTTTAGAAGAAAATAAACTTGAGGGTAAAAATTATAAGAAGTTACATTTTGGGAAACAATTACAAATGATTTTTTAATGAGTAAGATTGTTAGTAAACTTGTTTATGCAATAGTTTTTTGCTCACTACATTTTTTAACTACTTTTGAATCAATATAATGTAACTTCTGGTCGTCTGCTCCTTGAAACATTATTACTATTCTTTTATATTAATATCTGTTGTTAATGTTGCAAAAGTCTCTTGTATTTGAAACACCACTCATTAAAATTTGTAAATAAATTGAATAAAATATCTGCTATCCGATAAGAACAAGAATACAATTCGTGAAAGGTAGAGACAAGCATGTCAATTACTAATTCAAAAAAAAAAAATCCTTTTTCGGATTAAAACCTTTTTTAATGATGCATGCATAATAAATCATATTTGTTTTAAGTTTTTTTTTGCGGCAGCGACCAACTGTTCGAAATAAAGAAAAAAATACACATTTAGCCTTTTTATGATAAACTTTGAACTTGAAAATCTTGTTTTAGGAAAATTGGTTAATGTGGTGTAACCTTATCAAAATTAAAAAAATTTGATAAGTAAAAAAATAAAATTTTTGAATTTAGGGATGCAAAATTCCGTATTGAAATCTATATTTTTGTGTGAAAAATCTTATGAATGAAATCCTGTTTATTATTGTTTAACAACACCTACTTTCATTTTATAATAGGAAAAAAAAACACGACAAAAAATTTCAAAATGAAAAACAGGAATTAAGCGGTCTTTTTTTATTTTTTTATTATAGAAGTTAGTTATAAAATTTTGTGCGTTTATTGAATTTGATATTTGTGATATAGCGTGATATACATAATAGCAGGCTTGGAAATTGATAATTTTTACTATTTATCTTTATTATATGTAAATTGTTTCTTAGCAAACTCCTGCATTCTGGCTGACAATCAATTTTCATCTGTTTCGTGTTATTCTTAAATTTTCCTTCTATCTATTACTATAAGAATTATATCCTCCTTGGCTTCTTTCTTATTTACATGTCTTATAAAAATGTACATTATATGTTAACTATAGTAGTAGGGTATATTAAAATATTACGTTAATTTAGGATAAAAACTATTATTCATTATTATGCATGCATACTATTTTATAATAATAAAGTTTTATACTAATTACAGAAATGATAAAAGTATTATGGTTTCTTCCTTTATTTGTTGTTTACACCAATCATACTGATTGACTCAAACAACAAGCAGACGGATATCCAGACATTTTGAGTCAAATAGCATGAAATTATATAGTCCTTTGCACGCTCCAGATAATTACAGTGTAAAGTATATATAAAGATTAGAGCCCATAAATTCGTGCATTTGCATAATAACACATTAATGCACTATAATTTTGCATAACATATGCATTATACGTTTCGTACTATTGAGGCAATTTTTAACACTTTTTGCATTTTTCACGTGATCTAAATCGAATTTACCATTTAAGGAAAATTCACGTAAATCTGATCATTGTTATCTTTTTTTTTAATAAAAATGGTATTGGCATTGGAGAGATTATCAAACGTTTCTAATTATCAAACTCATTTTCGTCTAGAAAATCAAAAATTATATTGTAAATTTTGAAACAAGTAGTTAAACATGATTGAAAGTCTGTTTTAGAAGCTCATATAAACTCACCAACTCATTTAAAAAAGAAAAGAGAAATAGAAAGTGGTGCTAAAACTTTATATACAACTATACCAAATATTTATCAAATTAGATCAGAAAAACAAGAAATAAATTTGCATCTTGTTGAAGCATTTACTAAAGCTGATATTCTACTTGAAAAGGTTGATAAACTCAAACCTTTTTTATAAAATATTGTAATAATGGTAAGATTATTTATATATATTTGTTTATTTATTTATCTTAAATATTTATTACTAATATTAATGATTAAAAATTAAAGGAGAAGCTGTTGTTAATGCAAACCATTTACGCGAATGATATTTATCAGCTGTTTTTGAATTAGCAAAAAATTTATTAATAAATGAATTAGCTAATTAAAGAATTTCTATAATTATGGATGAAATAACAGATAGTTGTGAAAGAAGTATGCTTAATATATTATTTAGTTATTATAATAATACTAAATTAGTAAATACCATTTTTTTAGAAGTTATAAATCATTCAACAATTGCACAAGCTTTTGTTAATACTATTCATTCCTATAATATTCCTTTTACCAATTTAATATTTTTTATTAGTGATAATGTATCATATATGAAGAAAGTATTTAATGTATTTTATTTCAAACTTATTTCATAACACATGTTTTTCTCATATTTATAATCTTGTTGGTGAATCTTGGTTAGATTTTGAACATTTTAAATTATTAGATATTGTAGTAAAACATATTAAACTTTATTTGTATACTCAGTAGCAAGAAAAAGAAGATAGAGAGAACATTTAATTTCAAAATCTATTCTTTTAAATACAAATAAAATTTTATTTAATAAAGAAAACACATAAGATTTATCTGCTAATTTACCTCTTTTACCTATTAAAACTAGTGGAATTCTTGGTTTAAATTTATCAACATTTTATTACATCTTTTATTGAAGAATCTGCAGAAAAAAATTCTAATGCTATTAAAAAATTAAAAGAAAATTTTCAGAATCAAAGTCAAATTTTTTATATTGATATTTTAATTAAATTTATTTCATTTAATGCACAAAGGTAAATATTAAATTTTTAAATTTTTTAAATTATTTTATATTTATTTAAATATCAAAATTAAAGTTTTTAATTTTTAGATTAATGTTAGATCTTGAATTTTTTAAAATAAGAAATCTGGTTATTGCACCTTTTGTTATTTTGGAAATTATACAAACAAAAGCTTTTTTACAAAATAAAACAAATAATTCACCATTTAGTGTAGAAATGATACAATTATTATCTTATAATTATCAAAATTATGAATATCTTACTCCAATTTTTTCTGAAGTTTTTAAAATAGTATTAAAAAAATTTGAAAAACATGTAAATTTTCATTCTGTATTATCATTATTAATACTATTCAATGTTTTAATCCTCAATTTATTGTGACTTATCAGAAATTTTCGAGAATTGTAATTTAGATTTAAATCAATATTGGCAAGAAAAACAAAGAATTCTTCTGAATTTATCAAAAGTAACGTTAATTTATATATGGTTACTTATTTCAGGATTGATGTTAAACATAGTTTTTTCAATTATAAAAGAATTTTAGATAGGTACAGATCACTTTCAGAGAATCCTATTGAAATGTTGAATTTTTTATATTATAATAATCAATAAAATTGAAATTTTATATTTTTACAATATAAAAAATTCTTTTGCATATTTTGCATTTTTAGTAATTTTAAAATGCATAATTTTTAATTTTGCATCGCATAAACTCATGAGCTCTAATGCATGTGCTTGAAGTCTTGGTAGGCATAAAATAAAATTTTGTTAATTAATAAATTTTGAATTTTAGTGTTAATATTAATTGAATATACATATATATTTTTTAATGAATAATATCTTTAAATTCATATCGTAATAATAATTTGTGCGATCTACTTAGCGATCATTTTCATTGTCTTATAGATCAATTTTTTAGAGTAAAAAATTCAAGTCTTGACTTGGGTTTATATGGGTTAAACTATACTTAGGTCAAGTCGATTTGGGTTATAAAAAATTTGTGACCTGAATACTTATAGGTTTCCTTTTTCATTCAGATCAGGTCAAATATATTCTCAAAACCTGACCCAACTTGACCTGTTAGGAGCACTACTCTATACCACCAATTACTGCTAGGCAGGATATTAATATGCAAATCAAGTTGTACTAACAGTTCTATCCTAACTACTAGTATACTGACTGGATTTTTTTTAGTATTAAGATAATATTCAGAATTTTGAGCCTATTTTATCATGGTATACTAATTTGATATATAACCTTTTTATTGTAATATTTTTCTAATATGATCAAAGAGTATCTAACCTAATCAATATAATAATTATTTTTTTCTCTTCTGATTAAGTTATAGGAGAATAAGGGTATGATTATATAACATGTTAAAATATTCACTTTTTTAGTTAAATTTTATGAGTTTTCTATTAATATAATAATAAGCTTTCTAACCTAAATACTACACCTGTCTGAAGTACTATCATTCCTCACTACCTCTCAAACTTGTTTTATCAAAGATTTAGGTCTTTCTTATAATCCTGTAAACTCGTTGGATAACTATTACATAGAAAATTTTAAAGCTATAATTATAGTATTTAGAAATCAAAAACCCTTATGGTTGCTTCATTGAACTTCCTAAATTCCTCAAAAAAAACTTTATTATAGATTAAAGAGTTTAACCCAAAATAGGCAGATTGTAATATTTTGTCTATTTGCAGGTAATATATTCAGTAGGCAATCTATACAAAAAAAGAAAGGATCAATTATTGTATTATTATAATAAATATATAATATGCTATTTTGGTAAAGAATCTATAGCTCAGAAAACTTGTTTTACATACTCATAATTATTTTTTGAATCTGAGAAATCTATACTATTAAGATTTCCTTCAATGGTAAAATATTCAGATTTATAATAATCAATTTCTAGTAAATTGCATAGATCTATTCTGTTATGTAATTTGTATATCTTATATCATGCATATTCTGAACTTTTAATGAAGTTTAAATCATCATTATTATAATATTTATTAATATAGTAATCTTTAGGATTCAATAGCCACTTTAACATATGAGACTAATCTGAACATTTGATGATTCTATAATCTTTCAAATGTAATTCTATAAAAACAACTATGTATGTCACAATAAGTAATCATTCTTATAGCTGATATTTCTTCTTTTCTGCCCAGTCATATGAAATATGATTATCATATGATCTATTCAGAAAATCTTTATGTAGATCTTTTGCTAGAATTTTCGATTAATATACTATACATATAAATCATAAATATCTCTATAATCACGAGAATAAAAATATTTCTTTTCGTCAGAAGTACTATCATTTCTCACCATATTCCAAACTTATTTTGCCATGTCTTATGTCTTAACTTGAAAGTTCTCCAAGCCTGTTGGCTAATTTTTGCACTGTTAAATATAGAATAAGCAATACTCTGTCTAAATTATAGTCATTATTATATGTATAAAAATCACGTTGTATATATATAGAATAATTTATAAAAATCCTATCAACCTTATCAGCAGTGTTTAAAATTTAAGTCAAAAAGTTCTTGTATAATGTACAGATGACCAGTATAATAATATACACATATTATAAAATACATGTATATCTGTGCATATGAAATCAATTTAAATACATATATATTATATATATAATTTTATTAAATATAAAAGAAACCAAATCACTTTATTACAAGATTTTGATCAAGTTTTATATGCACATTTTATGTATATTAATTAATATTTTTTAGATATATATCAAATTATTGTGTAGATTTTATTTAAAACTTTTAATGCAACATGTGCAGAAATCTTTTAATTATATTTGCACATTTTAAAAAATGTTTGCACTTGTGCAGCTTGTGCAATCTAATTTTAAACACTGCTTATCAGAACTAAGTGATAATATTCTTCTCACATTTTTCATATTCATTCGTATAGAATTAAAAGATGCTATACGCCTTTCAGCTGTTTTAGCAATACATTTATTTAGGTGATCATTTGCACATTCTATAGTATTTTTACAAATAGATACTAAAAAGTCACATAAAGTGCAATAAATATAAAATGAACACTTTTCAGCTTTAAATTCTCCTTCTTTATAAAATCTTTCAGTCATATAGATAAATCTATTCTTAAAAAAGTATTTTGGATTATTTTTAAGAAGTATTTTAAATGGATAACGAACATGAGAATACCACATTTCTAGTATTTTATTATTATAACTATATTACAGATTGTTTAGCATTTGCATTACTACAAGATTCAAACTAGAATAGTAATTAGTTTTAACTATTTTGCAGATATAATGAAATTATAGCAATTTTAGTGATTTATAGCATTTTTTAGCGATTTAAAGACTTATAGCAATTTATTATAATAAAATATTATATTCATTTTTATTCGATTGTAAGCATATTGGAATTTATATAAGGTCAAATCCTAGTTATGTTAATTTTATATATGCATAGCACCTTTAGCTAAATCAGCTTCCTTGATAAGATTTGCAAAAATATTACATATTTCTGATAACGTTCTACTCTGAGAAAAGAGGAGACGTAAAATAACATATATTATATTATAAATATTATAGGTATTATCCTAGTACTATCATGAAGTTGAGTTGTTTTTTAAAAATTACTATGTCCGATATGTATTGAAAATGTATCAGTCAGATGTATAAGGCAATTTAGCCAAAACAAAGTTTAGGTTTATTTTAGCAGATATATATTGCTCGAATTATGCAAAATCATATACAGTATATAATCAGATGGGAAGCAGTCAGTAGAAAAGGGAGAAATCTAAATTTTAGTCAAAATTTATATTATTAAACCACTTGGCTAATCTTGATTATGTGCACAAATTTGGGTTAATAATAAAAATTAACAAAAATTTTGGATTTTCCTTTTTTACTAACTGCCTTTCAGATAATAATCATATTTATGCAATATCTAATATTTTGGTTAGATTATATGACATGTGAATAGATAGTCATAAATAAAGATGATACAGCAATTGATTTCAAATTTACAAAATGTTGCAACATAAGCTAAAATTAGTTGCAACATATGTTGTAACATTATAAGTTGCAATATATATAGGTTAAAACTAATTGCAATGTAAGTTGCAACATTAAAAGTTGCAACATATTAATTACAGTTCCCATATTTAGTCATAAATCTACAATTGAAGTCATTTAATCCAACTTTCTTTGATTTCGCAAATCATTTTACTAAGAAAAAATTTTGTGAATAACATATGTCAAGCCAAAAATTAGATGATCAACCAATATGGCTGTATTATTTTACTTGAAAAATAATATGTATTTTTCCAATATACAAATCCCTGAACTATTTTATATATAAATATTCCTATTGCAGAACAGATATCTTGGCATCCCTATCTGAAAATAAAAAACACAAGTTTTCCTAGAAAACAGGCTTGAAGTAGATATATTAATACGAATAAATCCATTTACTATATTTTTCTTCTTAATATATAAGAAGCGGTTAGTAAAAAAGGGGGAAATCCAAATTTTGATCAAAATTTATGTTATTGGACTACTTGGCTGATCTTGGTCATATGTATAAAATTAGCTTAATAATTAAAATTAACAAAAATTTTGGATTTTCCCCTTTTCTACTAACTGTCTCCCATATATAAATATTAATAAAACAATTACTCCAACTTTTTTCAGGAGTAACGTCAACATTTTTGCTAAAACCTATTAAGTGATTTTCCAAAAAAAAGATCTCTATATCCTATAAACTAGAATAAAATAAGTAAATTCATTTATCTTGCTTTTCTCGTTATTCCTACTGATACATTTTTCAGATATGATCAATATCAGATAACTGGGATTGCTATTGAAATTGATGCTTTAATTAGTGAATTAGAATCTCAATTCCAAAAAGCATTACCTGGATGAAAAATTTAAAAATGTCTCTTTTTCTCTATACACAATCAATTATGAGGCAAAGATATGAAATTGAAGGATAAGATTAGTGATTATTTTATCAAAGATTCTTTTATGTTTGATAAGCATATTCACGTTCTTGTAGTATCTGCTATAGATGAGAAAAATAAGGCATAAATTTATAAGATATTCTTTTTATAATGTTAAAATAAGCTTTTATTATTTTGTAAAATTTTTTATAATGAATAAAGTATTTTTTCGTATGATATAAAATAAAATAAATTTTTGTGAAGTTGCAAGAGAAAACATGCTCTAAATGCCAGATAAATGCAGTAGGTAAATGGTCTAAAATATTAGAACACTTTCAAAGCCCTGTCTCGAAAGACAATGACTGCTCCTATTCTTTAACTCTACTAATTACTTCTATTGTTACTATTACTACTAATACTGCTACTACTAACATTATTATTTGCAAAACTAACTTTCCTTTTTTCCTCCCTAGAATTATTTTATCTATAGAAGTAGTTCTTGAGGTCTTTTGATATTGATAGAAGCTGGCTAATGTGGTAGAACTATGTTTGATTTCTTGAGATAGTATATTATACATCTGTATAGAAAGCATTTCTCTCTTTTTTTTATATTGAAAATAGCTGTGAACTTGACCCAGACATTTGTATTTCATCTATATATTCAGAATATTGAGATTCACGACTTGTGGAAGAAAATCTGTTAAAGCTGGCTAGGAAGAATAATATGTGAATTAGATCATGCATAACCTAAGTTCTGTGAAATTCAATCACATAGGGGCTCACCTTGTGAAATAGCATCATTCTTCCATTCATTCTCAGTGTACATTTTTTGAAATTCATTATTTAAGACAAGGATGGATCTTGAAAGATCACTATTTCTTCCAGTCTGTTATTTGCGAAAATAGATGAATGCTCTAGCAAAAATTATATATAGGAATAAAATTTCCCAAAAAAATAGCTTGGAGATTCTCAATGAATATAACTCCCCAGAATATCATTTCGTAGAATATTACTACAATGCAGAAGAATGCGAGCAGGGAGATGTCTGTGGATAATAGCATTTTATTAATTTGTTTGTTTGAGAATTGTTTGATAGAATTGTGCAAAACTTTATTTTTCGATTTGCAAAATTTATAATTGATTATGCATGAAAAGATTTTTGATTTTATTTGAAGCAGAGCTCTGATTCTTTTATTTGATAGAATATTTGAGTGGTTTTTAATGTGCGTTTGCAAAATTAATATATATTATTTTTTTTATTTGATTCTCTTACCAGACGCCTTCGATATATCCAGTATTTTTATAATTATGATTCCTCTACGGTTAAGAGCTAGATCGTCACAAAACATGAAAGTCCTTAGATCTTCGCTAGAAATCATATTGCCTAATAATTAGTCGATCCTGAGTTCTCTGTATTAGAATGCATTAGCTCAGCAATCAAAAATAGTATATATATACAGCGGATACCTTTGGGATCGCACCTTCAGCTAAATTTATCATCACTAGCTGAGATTAGATGCAGTGTTAAAAGCTTTTTTATTTTGCGATACATTCTATAAATACAAAGTTCAGGTATCACGATACAGATAATAAGTTTTTTATTATTTCGTATGCAACTGCTTATCTTCCAATTTTGCAACTTTTTCTCTAAGCTCAGCATTCTTAGCCTCAAGCTCAGCTTTCTCAACCTCAAGCTCGGTGATGCATTGTCTTAATACTTCAAGCTCAGGCAACATGATTGATAAAAATTTTATACAGTACACACATTTAAAATAAAAAATCACGTGCGCATTACAAATTGTAACACCGATCACTTTTGCCAAGAAAAAAAACTGCTAAGTATTTTATTAATACAGAGATGATTAGCATATTCTTAATTTTTTCGATGCCATTACACACCCATGTTAAAAGCAAAAGTATTTGATGATTACAAAGAATGCAATTTAATACCAGAAACAATAACTATATAGCCCAAATAATTATTATAAACATAAATCCATAAATCGAAATTCAAAAATCCAGAATATGTCCATATCAATGACGCCTTTTTTGGTTCTTTTTCTTGCCTTTTTTCTTTTTTTTCTTGTCACTTACGGGGTGAGAATTGCATCCTTCCGGCGAATCCAAATCTAAAAGTAAAGAAATTAGTTATATTAAGACAAAGAACAAGCAAAAATATGCGTAAATACCAGATAGCTCCCATAAAGTTCCGTCTGATAAAACATCCCATAGCACTGCTTTCTCTGATACTGCATTGAAAAATTCCTGAAAAACCATAATATATTGGTCATAGCGTCCCATCTGAATACACGTTCATAACAGTCCAGAAAAAGTAAGTCACAGTAACAACTCCCAATTATAATTATATGAGAAAAACTGCATTGTGCAATATTCATTACGTCACGATAAATATAATCTTTTTGAAGATCACCACTTCGAATCTTTATATTAAGAGATTTTGCAATACGACAACGGTCTGATTCATTCTCAATCATTTCGGCTACCAAGGTTGGATTATTGCCAGATGAGTCGAATATATTATTGTAAGATAAAGAGGACATAGAACTTCAATTCTCCATTTAGGCGTACTGTCCAGAAGTACAAAGTTGCATGGTATTTTCGGGTAGTCTTCTTTCCATAAAGAACCCTCCGGGGTACTGACTCTGAACAATAGCCCAGGATTGTGAGTAACCTTCCAATTTTTTCTCAGTTTGGATATTTAAATACATTGTTTTCATCACTTTTACTCTCTCTTTCACTGCTAGTTCGTCCGTTTTGTATGCCTGTATTCTCTCTTCTTTCGTTCCTCTGGTCCTTCCACGAATTAATACCCTGTAAAAGTAATTCTTGACGTTTCCCTTCTGAGAGGAGAATGTGAGATTTACCATGGTTGGAAGAGTTTCCTCCTCCCCCATTTCCAGTAATTTTTCCACACAGACCAACTGCATTTTCTCCAGATATGCGACTTGGTTTTCGAATTTCTTCATTAGAGGATTTACCTTGTAATTGCATTTCACTTTTGGAGGTCGACTTATGCTGTACGTCCAAAGAAGGGCTACAGCATCCCACACAGTGACGATAAGAATTGAACGAGCAGATGGTGGAGTCATCTCCTTGCCCTTGTGACCATAAGGTATTACAACTCCATTCAACCTGCATAAAATAATGTTTTGTTAAATCACGAATGATACTCTCTGCTTTCAATTTCTTTTATTATTTCCTAAGACAGCCCATTATCAATTAAACTACAGTCAGAGTGACTATGCGATATAACGAATTTTATAATAAATGATTTTTTAAAATTTTGTCTTTATGAACTTATATAAAAATGGTTATATCAAACAAATTAAACTTGACATGGCGAATTTTTTCAGTGAACCGAAGAGTTTGTTATATCAAGTTCTGACTGTACTCCCATTTACTTTTTTTTCATGTGAAAATTCACCTGTAAGGATCTATGAATTCCGTTATTATAACTCTCATCCATGGTTCGTTGGGGTGTGCTGTTAACTAATTAAATCAAAACTATATGTAGTTACACTAATCTTTAATTAACATATGATTTTTGGCTGAAGTTTGAACGACAATATACTTTATAGTACCACACATATACATGAAGTCGAAATGGATCATTTCAGATATCCGAAATGGTCGAAATGGTCAAAATCATTTCGACCATTGAAGGCTAAAGTCGCAAAATAGTCGAAATGACGCCATATCACATGATTTTTCATATTGAGAAAAAATAATAAACAAAAAATGTACGATCTCGG